>PVKS010003293.1:0-105829 GCA_004027875.1 Aplodontia rufa | reverse complement strand
CAGAGGTTTCTGGAAGGTATGATGCTGCCTAATTTCTTCTATTGAATTTTCTACAACTCAACATGCTAAGAGCAACTGGAGTACCAATTGTCACATCCCCAGAAATAAGGGCCTGGCCCTACTCCTGAAGCGGCTTCAGATCTTTGCAGTCCCTGTGAATCCCCGTATCTCTGAATTACAGAATATTGAGATCATTTCAGGCTGTTCTCCTGTCTACACCTCATCTTCTAAACTATCTTCCAAGCTCCCCTCATTTCCACTTTGTGTTAGTTTCCAGCTGTGGGAAACTTGTATGAAGTCCTTTTATTCTAAAGTGCTGATATTATTTCTGTTTTGTTGCTGGCCCCTGATGCATTCACAGGTTGTCCCTCAAGATGGATCTCTTTAACTTCCTCCTCAGCCACTTTATTAGGCTTTGGAATATTAAGTATACCACCAGCGCCTTTCTCTGTTAGAATCTTTGGTTTATGGAGTTGGGGTTTTTTTGCCTTTTCTCTCTTCCTCTAATTTTGTCTTTTTAAACACCTTCTTAGGTATTCTTTAAGATAGTTGGTTGAGGAAGTACTTGAAAGGGAATGTTAACCTGATGCTACATGTATCTGGACAAAGAACAAAGCCTTGGAAATACCATCAATCAGACTTATCCCATTCCCCATAATGATCATTCTTTTTTTAATATATAATCTTTTTTTAAAGAGAGAGAGGGACAGTGAGAGAAAATCAATGTTATTTAGTTTTTCATGTGGCTTTCGTTGCTCTGATACTTCATTGTGTAAGTGATGCTGGGTTTGAACCCACGTCCTCACGCATGTCAGGCAAGTCCCCAAGCCAACACTCCAGTCCCCATAAGAGTCATTTTTTATTTTAATCAATCATATGAGGTCTTCTATCCTAAAATAACCATTCCCATGTTTTGCATAGGTTTTTTTTCTTTCCCATTTCATAAAGAAAAATGTGAGCTGCAGGTGAATTTTGTCAATTTCCTTCTCCTCCTCTGCACAGCGCTCCTCCTGCAGCCTCAATTCCCCCGCTCCCTGCTGCCCTTGCCCAGGCTGATCCCCCATTTGTGCCATGAATCCTCCGTGGTGCACACTCTCTCCCTCTTCTCTGAGTCTTCCCTCCAGGCTGAGGAAAGTCAGTCTTCCCATCTTTAAGCAAATTGTTTACCTTCTGTTATGTTCCTTCTCTTTCCTTTCATATCCATACCTTATAAAAGAGCATTTAAAGTTGTACTTTCTAATTTGTCACCTCTTGCTCCATTTCAATCTGGTTTATGGCTCCTCTAGCCTCTAAATTCTCTCTTTAGTTTTAGTAACCTGATCATTAATTTATTTCTAAGAATTTTTTTTCCTGAATGGCATTGAATACCATCAATTATTCCACTGGTTTTTTTTTAAATCTACATGAGAGCATCCTCTTTTGATTTTCAGACTCCTCTTCCCTCCCTCCCTTCATCTCTTCTCCATTTGTCTGCTGAGTTCTGCAGTTTCTGGTTTCTTCCTTTATCATTCTCAAAGATTTGTTCACCTACTTTCGCAGGCAAAATGACAGACACACTTGAAATTGCAGTTTTAGCATTCCACCTTTGGGTCAGCCCTGCACTTTCCTAATAGCTATATTGAGAAAAAAATGCACGCAGATAAATACAATATCCACATTTTTAGAAATGCTAAACAGAACGTTTCTGGACCAGCAATGGACTGGAGAGGGTGTCACAAAGGGGACAGGAACTGCCACACACCTTTTCTAAAATGTGGCAATGTACTTTTTAATGAGGCATGCATTCACAGCGGTTGCCTGTCTTGTAGGACACATACCAGGCTGGGAAAGTGCAGGCGATGACACTGTCTCTATAAATCTGCACTAAGGCACGCTCATCCACTAGGACTCTCTAATAACCTGTGTGGGCAGGAGAAACTGTGTAGCGCTGGAACACAGACAATCAAGTGCTAGTACAAAGGAAAAGACAGGCCCCAGGCCAGGCAGTAGCTTGGAAAAGCACCAAGTTGGGCTACCTTAGTCTCAGAACTTCAGGGTAATTCCAGATGCCTGCAGTGAGGTAATAAACGTCCCACAAATGAAACATTAAACAGGGTGATTATTCCTGGCCGTGGATTGAAAGAGAAAAAGAAAAAGCAACTTTTTAAAGTTTTGTAGGAAAATGAAGGAAAGCCTTTGAAATGTATACATCTTCTCACCAATTTCATTAAGAGGTAGGGAAAACCTTCCAAAAATTAAAATATTCATTTGCGTTATAAACAATTTTATTACCATTCTCAAATGATAAGGCTATAACTAATCCAATTTGCAAAGAGAAACTCCTGTTTTCAAAAGATAATTGAATTTGTGCTATAATATCCACAGAACTAGCCTTCGTTTTTCTTAAAGGTGCAATTAGTGATAGGAAAATGAGGAAAGAGCTGAATTTTAGCCAAGACATGTAAGTCACAAAATGTGCATTGTGGTCCAGTGTCCAGCTGCAGAGAAGAAAATACCTTTTATTTTTATTGGAATTTTACAAGTATATATAGTAGTTTAGTTCATCCCAACAAAATCATACTTGCATGGAATAGATTTCAATTTAGGGTCCTGATTTTCACTCCCCTCCTTCCTCCCCTCCTCCTGCCTCCATTCTCCTTCCTCTCCTCTGCTAGACTTCCTTTCACCCATCTATTTAATATTGTTTCGTTCCTCTTAATTATGCATGAAGGTGAAATTCCCTTGTGGTGTGTTTATATATGCACATAATATGAGTTTTCAGGAATTCGTTCTCTGTTGCTTCCTCTTACCCATCCTTCCACTCTACCCCTGGATCTCCTCCTTCTATATTATTGATCTTTCCTTTATCTTTATGTTGTCCTATCCCTCCCTCCTCCTTTCTTTTTTTTACTCTAGCTTCCACATGTGAAAGAAAGCATTCCAGCTTTGAGCTTCTGAGTCTAGCTTGTTTTTCTTAGCATGACGTTCTCCCTTTCCTTCCATTTCATTCTTCATTATTGCTGAGAAGAACTCCATTGTGTATACATGCCACAATTTCTTAGTCCATTCATCTATTGATGGGCACCTGGGTTGATCTCATAATTTAGCTACTGTGAATTGCGCTACCATAAACATTGATATGGCTGTGTCACTGTAGTATGCCAATTTTAGATTTTTGGGGAAAATACCAAGGAGCAGGATAGCTGAGTCAAATGGTGGCTCCATCCCTAGTTTTTTGAGGAATCTCTACACTGCTTTCCAGAGTAGTTGAACCATACCCCTAATCTGCAGTCCCATCAACAAAATACAAGTGTTCCTTCCTCCCCAAAACTCCACCAGCATTTATTGTCCACATTCTTGATCATCATCATTCTGACTGCAGCGAGATGAAATCATAGTGTAGTTTTGATTTTCATTTCCCTGATTGCTAGAGATGTGGAACACTTTTTCATGTATTTGTCAGTCATTTGTGTCATCTTTGGGGGAAATTTCTGTTTAGCTCTTTTGTCCATTTATTGATTGGGTTAATATTATTATTATTTGACATTAAGTTTTTCGAGTTCTATGTGTATTTTGGATATTTTTTGAGAGAGAGAGAGAGAGAGAGAGAGAGAGAGAATCAGTTTTATTTAATTTTTCATCTGGTTTTCATCTTTCCGACACTTACTTGAGTATGTGGTGCTGGGGTTTGAACCCAGGTCCTTATGCACGCCAGGCAAGTGGGATACCACTGAACTCCAGCCCCTGGATTCTGGATATTAATCCTCAAAGGTAGCTGGTCAAGATTTTTCCCATTTGTGGGCACTCTCTTCATGCTCTTCAATGCTTCCTTAGCAGTTCAGAAGTTTTCTAGCTCGATGGCATCCCACATATAGATTCTTGGTTTTAGTTCTTGCACTTTGGGTCATATTAAGTACCAGCAACTATATGATGGAGTGTTGACCTTGTGTTTTTTCCTAGAATTTGCAAGTTTTCTGGTCTAATTCCAATGTCATTTTTAGTCTTGGAAAGTGGTTTTGAACAATGTCTTGGGAAAAAATTCAAGCAGAGGTGCCATTTTTTAGAACATTTTGTTTTCAAAGCTGGAGCAAACCTATCAAATCCTTGGGTGAATTTTATTTACAGTACATGGATGAAGAAATGCAGCACTTTCAAGCAGCCATCCTTTGGTTTCCACTCCACACAAAAACAAAGTTAGGATAGATCTGAAAATAATAAATTACTCACTTTGATTATGGTCTTTTAAACAGGACAATATGATATCATATAACGGAGCTCTTCACACACAAAAGGCATATCACAGGTATTTCAAGACTGTATCAAGTTAGATGAAATTAGTTTATTTCTCATGGCATATACATATGGGTTTTTAATATGTATTTCTGATAAGGGGATTCAGAAATTACATACTTGGTCAAATAAAAGTCTCACAACATCTTACATGCATGTATTAAAAGTTTGTTACAGGGCTGGAGTGGTGGCTCGGTGGTTATGGCGCTTGCCTGGCATGCATGAGTACACGGATTCAAACCCCAGGACCCACGTACACAAATAAGTGTCAGAGCAACGAAAGCCATGTGAAAAACTCAATAAAAATTGATTCTGTCTCACTCTCCTCTCTCTCACTGTCCTTGTCTCTAAAAAAAAGTAAAAGTTTGTGTTACACTGTGATATGTAAAGACACAATATTCCCTCGTGCAAGCCAGACTCAAGAACAATACACTAAAACATTGACATTTCAATTTAAAAGTCCTACATGAAAGAAGATTTGCTGTGCTCTCTAAATTTGGCTGTCCTGCAACCGAAGTGAGGATTGTTTCTCCTAGGTCCCTCTGGGAGCGCCTATCACAGCAGCTGTCCTTGTTCCCAGCTTCACTGCCCGCTCGTGTGAAAGCATGCCGCCCTTTGCCACTTAGCAAGCCACTCTGCCTCTCAAGCACAGAACTCCGGAGTCCCAGGCTTCTGAAACGTGGAAGGACACCTCTGAGTCTGCAGCACCTCCCAGGGAACGCCCCCTTGTGTCACATCCCACATGGACATATGCTCAGAGGACAGAGAATGAAAAGCACTGGTTGTTCAGTGAGCTCAGGGGAGGGCAGCAGGTGGGGCGTGGTGGATTGTGGGAGATAGGTCAACCTGCCCCGAAGTCCTTCCTCCCTGACTCCTGTCCCAGTGGCCCCATCTGCTCAGGGAATCAGTGTCCAAGGATAGACTGCCTGGCCACTGCAGAGAACTGGCACCTGCTGGTGGCACCTACAAAAGGATGTGGAGGGGCTCCTGGGAAAGAGCTGTCAAGAGGAAAGGGAGCGGGGCTGGAGCGGTGGCTTGGTGGTTGTGGCACTTGCCCGGCATGCGCAAGTACACAGGTTCAAATCCCAGCACCATGTACACAACTAAGTGTCAGAGCAACAAAAGCCATGTGAAAAACTCAAGAAAAATTGATTCCCTCTGTATTTCTCTCTCACTGTCCTTCTCTCTTTAAAAAAAAGAGGAGAGGGAGGGCACCGTGCCCTGTGCTTTCCTGTTCCTGCCTGAAACTCAGCCCAATGCTGGAAGGGATTCAGAGGAGACAAGAACAAGGGCAAATGTCACAGGTGGAAGATGCTAAATGAAAGCCAAACCAGAAGAAAATCTTGGGGCTGCTACTACTAGCTGGGCTCCCACTGGGGGACTCACCTCGTGAGACAGACAGACAAAAGCACCATCCACACATGCGATCTTGCAGTGAGCTTTCTAGTGCTGGTGGTGGCTACACACAGGACTTTGAATGACAATGACAGTCTGTCTGTCCTAGCCAGGTTCATGCTGCCTCACTTCTGCAGCCAAGTGAGTATGACCTTTTTTTATATATTAAGATGAACATGCTAGATTTTAATTACTATTTAAAATTCTACTTTATGAGTAAAATTATAAGCTGCTTAGTCATCAGGGCTATCATCACATCCAGTCATGAAAAAAAGAACAGATAAAATTTGAAAATATATCTTTATTAGCCATTGTTAACTGCTTTAAATCTTAATGGTTAGTACATTGTACATATACATTTTTCAAAATGAATAACTCGAAAATATCAATGCATGTAACATTTGAATCGTTAAAATAAACAAAATTTAAATAAATACTATAAGTAAAGTAATATTGTAATTTAAAACATTAGAAAGTTAGCAATTCTATAGAGATGACTTGAATGTGAAACTTGTGGAGGAAAATTATTGGAGAACAGTACATGGTTTTATAAAACAAATTGCTCATGTAGAATCCACGAAACAGAACTCTCAATTCTGTCTATCTCATCCCAATAGGTAGACACGAGAGAGGGAGAGAGAGAGAGGGAAGAGAGATGTAGATAGAAAGAAGCAGAAAGCTAGAGACGGAAACACAGCTGGCTCATCCTGATGCAAACTCTTCGTGCAGCCCGGTGACTCGCAGGGCGGTGGGTCTCCAGTATCATTTTCAGCATCTCTTACCTGCTTCTCCAAATCTATAGTCAGACTAGCAGAGTTGGCAAACCAAAGCTACAGACATGAGAGTCATCCTCAGTTATTAGAGTCCCCCAGGAAAGCAGAAATGGGCTGGCGCAGTGTGCACCACCATCAATAAAGTTTGTGGAAGCAGAAAAAAGTAGGACATTTTGTATTTGTGAACCTGAAACAGGGCAGCCTATCCGTCAGTCCATCCAAAGTGCTAAGCTATTACCTTACCTTGATGAGCACCGATTTGCAGGTGATGGATACTACAAAGCTCTCTTGCTTATGTGCTGCCTCAGGATGCTTGGAATTGACTGGGACTCTCCACTCACCCCGCAAGACTACTGACCTATCACGTGATGCCAGGTACTTCTGATCTGTTCTGTTTATCCTTTCAGTTCATTATATTTGTTATGCACTCTACTTGATACCAGAAAACCAAATAAAACAGGCATGTATGAAGAAAAGTAAGTTAAAAGCTTAGAAACTCAGTAAAAATAAGTGGTAGTTGTACTTCTCCACTTCCCCTTAATCATTTGTATGGGTCAAAGAACTGTAAAATATGAGTTTAAAAAATGCAAAAATACAGCCAGGTGTGGTGGCACACACCTATAATCCCAGCCACTCAGGAGGCTGAGGCAGGAAAATTCCAAGTTCAAAGTCAGCCTGGGCAACTCAGTGTGGACTGTCTCAAAATAACATGAAAAGAACTGGGGATGTAGCTCGGTGGTAGAATGATCCTGGATTCATTTCCTAGTACTACCAGAAAAAGAAAGAAAAGAGAAGATATTGATGAATTCTTCATTTTCTTCACACATGTTTATAAACTACCACTTGACATTGAAATTTTAAAATGGAAATTTGAAGGAATGCATAATAAATATAGTTTATGCAAGTAAGATCATTATGGTTTAGATATGAAGTGACCTCCAAAAGCTCCTGTGTGAGAAAATTCAAGAATGTGTAGAAGTGAAATGCTTGGGTTATAAGAGTCTTAATCTAATCTGTGCGCTAATCCCCTGATGGGTATTTACTGGGTGGTAACTTTCGGCAGGGAGGGTGTGGCTGGAGGAGTTGGGTCCCTGGGGGGCCTTTGGGTGTATATTTTGTTGCAGTTAGGATAGTGCACACACAAGCTAGTCTGTCCCCCCCCTCCTCCCACTCCCTCTCTTTCTCACCTTGGTTCAATGCCCTAAGCCACTTTCCACCACACACTTGTGCCATAAGCCTCAGGGAATGGACTTGGCCATCTGTGAACTGAGAACTCTTTAACTGTCAGCACCAAATTTTTCCTCTTCTCATTCTTCTTGCCAGGTTTTTCGATCATAAAAAATCGGATAGCTGACTAAAACGGAAATAAAGAGAAATCTATTATTAGTGGGCCTCTATTCAAACAGAAGGCTCTGTGTCACATCAAACATGGAGGAAGACATCCACCAACAGGCTTTCAATTATGAAGACATCTGGTCCAAGCCATCACCTGGTAACACTTCTGTAGAGGAAGGAAGAAACTTGACCAAGAATTATTAGGTAAGCAACACAGTTCAGACTCAAAGAAAATCTGCCTGAATCATAAACTATATTGGACTGGTGCTGAATTCCTAGGTCAAATCGCAAAGCTATGATACATTAATATCACAGAGTGATTCAATTGGAAATAAATGCATGTGTAGAAGACCTATATAGTCCCTCAAACAACATATTGATCTTTGGTTTTGTTTGTCATGAATTGAACAGGAAAAGCAATATTTTTGGATTAATGTTGGTTACTAGCAAAATTACAAGGATTTCTATTGAAGTCAGGATACATTTACTTGGATCCTGGACAAGATATTTACTAAATTTATATGGTTGCTAAGAAACAGATGAAATGCAGCCCTCCTTGGTGATTCCAAACAATAAATAAATGACCCCAGTCTTTAAATGGAAAGTATTAAGATCATTGGGTCCTCCACTATTGGTTTTTGAATTTCAGTATGATTGGAAGCATTAACATTTTAGTTATGGAATTATCCTCCTTCCCCGATCATTTTTATTCATTGTGGCATTTTCTTTCTCTTAGTCTCTTCTTCATTTAGATAAGTCATGAATTTACACAGAAAAAAATGAAGACTCTTTAGCTCATAAAAAGTTTTGCTTAATCCTGGAAAAATTGTTAGATCAAATAGCAAAATATCATTGAGTTACTGTTCTGGCAATGAATGACACCTGCTTATCTTTTATGTAAACTATTTTCTTTGTAGCATTCAAAAATAGTTTAAAATATTATATTAGATTTTAGAAGTAGTCCTTTCTGTTTTTGTGCTGTAAATTTTGCTTATTTCTATTATATGTACAATCATAGGGTTTGTGTTACATGCATAGTCTTATAATCTATTATTTGTATAATCTTCCCAAATTCAGACAAAGCTTTTAACTTCAGAACTATCCCACTGCTGCCATTAGAACAAGGTCTCTTTTATTCACAACAGTTTCTTTACCAAACTCTTTGCTTGGGGAGATATATTCACCTGCTTCCTTGAAAAGTCATAAGTCTCATAAACGCATGCCTTATTTTGGAAAATTTTATTTTGAAAAACCACCACTTAAGGAAGAAAGGAGAATGCGTACACATGCTCTTGCACAATCCCGAGCAGTCCCTTCGTTACGTTCAAATCTGTAGTTCATGACACATCAGTAGTGCCAAATACCTGTGTGTGCCCTCAGCCCTGCAGACCTTAGTGAAACAGATGAACAATTTGCATATTTACAGGAGGGAACAGAGACCTTACCCTGTGTGTTTGGCTTTTAAAGAATGCTTATTCCAGATAAGACTTCATCTCAGAGAAAATGCACCTTGGCTTTACGTTTCTCGGTTTTGTTTTTAAAGTAAACTATTCGTATTTCCTCATGTTTTCATCTTTGACTTCATGCTGGTCTAGAGCTTTTAGTTTGTGCACGATGATTTTTATCTGAGGTGAAACATACTTGTTTTCCAGGAACACATTTTCATTTTTATAATAACTCAGAAAGAACTTAAAGGTCCAATTGCTTTAAAAAGTCAAATTAACATTTAGTTTTGCTGAACATGTTTCTCCCTGCATTTGTAACAGATGCCTTCACCTAGTGTGTTAATCAGCTCTCCACTGCTGTGACAACATGCCTGAGAGAAAGTGCCTGATGGAGGAAGGATCTTTTTGGCTCTTGCTTTCAAAGGTTTCAGTCCACGTATCTGAGCCCCTTGTCATGGCCTGTGATGAGGTAGAGCATCATGGCAGAAGAGTGTGGTGGCTTAGAAGCAGAGAGGATGGGGGAAGGAGCCTGGAACAAGATAGAGTCCCCAACGGTGCCTTGAGGACCCATTCCTTTTGACTAAGTCCTACCTCCTATGGCTTTCATCACCTCCCAATGATGCCATCAGCTAAAAACTCAGCTTTGGATTAATCCACTGATAAGATTAGATTCTTCATGACCACTTTCCAAAGCCCACCCCTGACACCACTGCAATGAGGACCATGAATCTTTGGGGGACATTCCAGATCCAAACCAAAGCACCTAATGATTCAGAATTTAATTTCTTCCCCAATCCTGAAGAGTTTAAGCTGACTGTCACTCTCACTGTGGATTTGAATGGTTACTTCCAGATACAAAGAGAGAGAGCTTTCACAGTGCCCAATTTATTCTACAATGGCAAATTATGCACTTTTAACTCTTAACCCTTTCCTGTCCCTGGGGAACTTACAGGAAACAGCTATGTCTTTTTATAAATCGATATATATTGCCTGTTTCTGCCTTAACTGAATTGCTAGCTCAGAGGTCAGAGTATCTTTCTCAAGTTGCGTTCCTGTAGTCTACATCTTTTAGCCCCTCGCCCTTCTCAGTCTTTTGCACCATTGTCCCTGTTGATTATGCTGTGTTGACAGCTGCTCCATAGAGGGGCTTCTCTCTTCTGTCAATCATTCTTGGCACTTCTGACAGCCCGGGCAACCGTGGCCCTGGGTTCTTTCCACCATCCTTCCACTCCGAGCTCATCCCTCCCCCTGCCTCCTCTGTGCAGTGACTTCAGGAGGAGTAGGTGGACCACCATGCTCCAGGGCACACTCGCAGCTGCCTGCAGTCACAAGGTCCTGGGGTCCCACCCCTTCATCGAGCTCTTGACCGCTTCATGATCAGAGCAAATGTCTTTGGATGTTACTACAAGCTGCAGCCAAAATGAACCTTTCACCACTTCCTAGACCTGAGTTATCCATTTCTTTGACCATTTTGTCCATTCTATTCTTTCTGGGTGAACTACTTCCTGAATTTTTTTGAAAACACAAATTTTAAGAAGATTTTACACAAAACATTTGTAACCAATGCTCTGAAATTCTGCAGAGTTTCTTTTTGAACTCTTTCAAGTGTTCATAGACCTTTGTTTTTATTACAGATGTATTTTCTGGTTGAGATGCTAAGTTTCCTGTGGGTGGAAAACTTTGTATCCTCCACATGTTTGCTGTAAGGAGCTCAGTAGGTGATTATCTGAAGAACACGTAGCGCCTTTCCACATTGGGTAATGAGTCCAGGGTGCTTGGAGCAGATGGGTGCTCTTCATGCTCTGGAAAACTGAGTTCTACACCAACCTGATTCAAAGCGTATACTCTAATGGCAGCCTCAAGGGGCAAATTTGCTTCTAAAATTCTCCAAGAAAAAATAACTTGACTTTTAACCTGAAAACCTTTTTGTTTGCTTTTAAAATAGCTTAATTAAGTTATTGAAACTGTGAGATTTTTATTATGTGGAACTAGCTGATTTTTTTTAAACTGAAGCCTAAGAACACCCCAAAGTATGCCACCCTTCCATAATACTTAGTTTCTTCCAACATAGATCTGTGTAAGGCAATATTACACTTTTTCCAAATACCTGAGCAAATTGTCTATTTTTTACAATATAGAAATATAGAGCTCAACAATTTCCCTTCTCTCTTTCTAAAAGTGTGTTTCAACCAATTTTATGCAATATTCGGAGTATTGGGATAATATTTACATCACTTGACTATGTAACATACATAGTACAAACACCTTTGCAATGATGTAGTTCATTATTTTTGTTTTAAGGAATAAGTTTCAGTAAAACAAAATGCAGTATCTGAAAAATTACATTAGTATTACAGATTTAAAAGAAAAGTACTGGATGGTTATGTTTATTCCCATAAATGTTGTTTCATGTGATGCTCTCTGTTTGTTCACCAGGTCCTAATAGCACATTACGTAATGCACTGTTAATCAGAGTTCTGGTTTGTGACTCACCGATTTATTTTGATATTTCAGGTGTCCTGTTTTTTTCTATAAATTAACAGTTTTTAAAAACTCTTCATGATGTATTTTCATGTTTTGATTTTTTTTTTTCTTAAAAGCGGTGGCCTAGTTAAAGATTGTGTGGGAGAAGAAATGAGGGGAACTGGTAAATATTTTTTAATCTCTGCTATCTCCTGATTTATAGCAAAAGAAAGAAAGAAGAAAGAAAAAAGAACTCAAACCAAACAAGCCAAAAGCCCTTATCTTGAAAAAATAGGTAAAATAAAGAATAAGGTACTTACCTTTACTGTCAGCTAGAGTCAGGGCTCCAGCCCTTGCGAGAGCTAGCACCTGCCTATAACTCCAGGGGGCGCTCAAGAGTCTCCACTGTCTTCACAACCCCTGACTTTGCAGGACACTGGCTGCTGACTTAGAGCACACAAACGCACCTTCTATGCTGGGAACACACCTTTGGTTATGTGTTGGGGTAGGGTAAAGATCCTCTAAGCAGTTGCTTCCTTGTGGAAGTCTCCTGGGCGGTGCTCCTTTTAATATCAAACTTTGAGGATCCCCTTTTGGAGGATCCCCCTCTTTTGAAATTCTTCCTTTCTTTGGATGGATTCTTTTACATGGCTACTACACACCTCTTTCTTCTTGACTCAATGCAGACCACATCTTGGTAGAATGCTAAATGGGAACTGGGGCGAGAGCTGGGTGAGAGGGGAACGAGGTGGAAAGCAAGTTTCCTCTGCAGTCCAGACTCATGTCTAGCCCATTTCCATAAAGTGGATTTTATGAAAACAGGAGGGAAGAACCCCAGATAGCAATGTAAGGATAATTTTAACCTGAAGTTTCTCTTCTCTCCAACTTTTCAGAAACCCAAGGCATCAGCTTGTGTCGGGGAAGACTAAGGACCCAGGCCATTTGCCTATGGAGGTTAGAGCAAAGAGAGGAGAATCAAGTGCACGATCTAGGTCCTACAGGACACTTTTGTTAGATGGTAACAATATGGTGTTCACAGAAGAGAAAGCAGACAGGCACTGAGCTCTACTCAGACCAGGGCAAGAAGAGGGCTCCCTCCCACTGTGGAGTGCCTTTCTCAAATCTTCCTAAGACTCCAGTATTTGGGACAAGTCAAGGCCCGTGGTGTTGTCAGGGTTGGTTGTCCCAAGTCCTGGTCCCCATGTCTCCCCTTTGGGGCATTCTCTAACCCTGTCCTTCTCCCATGCCCACACCACACATAGGGCCACCAGATGCCTCAAGGAAAGGGCTGTGGTACTCAGAACTTGGGTGTTTCCTCAGGACCCTGGGACCAGTCCCGTGTTGAAGAAGTGGAGCTCAGCTAGTAGGACACCTCTCCTGGCTGGCACAGTACCTTTCACAAGATGGTGACTGGGCTGAAATGGTGCTGGCACAAGGGTTTGGGGTGACTTGATATTCAAGGCGAGGGGCAATCAAAGCACCCGGTGGCCCGTGGACCTGAGCCAAGTTTGTGAGCCACTGAGTCAGCCTCACTCACCCACCTCTGCTCTGCTCTATAGCAGCACGATGAGTAGCCCTGAGATTCCCTAAACCCGTGTGCCCCATGCCACTGGCCCCAAAGGCCATCAACTCCTCTCCCACCAGGCTTCGCACCATGTGAGAGGCAGTCCTCTGGAGTGGCAGCGCCTACTGCTTTCAAGGCATTTGGAGATCCGAGCTCAACGAGAACAATGGCCTGTCTGGTCAGTGTCCTGCCATGCTGCCAATGACTCACGAATGCTGTGTTCTCGTTGGTGTTTTTAAGCCATGCTGAAGGAGGACTGGTATTTCAGTGCAACTGCCACCTCTCCCTGGCTCTGCCCCCGGGGCCCCGCAGATGGCTGTGCGGACGGAAGGGTCAACTGGTATTACATTCCAGGAACACAGCAACTGGGGCCTGATGCATTCAAGAGACGCCCTGGTGGGACCACACGCCATTATGTTTATACCAATGAGCAAATTTAACATGACACAAACGCAAATCAGCTTTCACGTTATTCTGAATGCTCTGGGTAAGACTTGCATCTGGACTCCTCATCACAATGTGCAGGAGCAATATTTGATCATCTTTAAAATCTAATATTCAGTGTGGCTCCATCATGAGGACCAATGGTATCATGAGTGCCAATGTAATTGACGTTAAATAAAGCACAGCAGAAGCTGCAAGGGCACGAATGTCTGCACTGCTTCAACACAAACATGTCCCAAAGATCTGTGCATAATAATAGCGTCTCTAGCTCTTCGCTGCGGGCAAATGGAATCAGCCAGGAAGGCCATAGCTGGTGAAACGAATCGTGAAGCGATGTTCCTACAATGGAACGGAAGAGCGGCACTGAGACCCCTCCTGCACCCCCAATGATAAACACATGTGTGAACATCCCTTTGCAACCCAAGCGTCTAAACCCAAAATGAAACAGGGGAGTCACTGTATCTCACCAGGTCATGGATTTTATTTATAAGGACAAAGTCCCATCCAGAAACAGAAAATTGCCCAAAACCCTGTACATACTGGGAAACAGCCCTGCCACACTCAGGTTAGACAGCAGCCTTGACCTTGATGGTCAGCACAGCAGTATCTCAGTGTCCCTCTCAAAGGGGAGCTGAGCTCAGCATGCAGGGAGCAGCTGCGGCAGCCACTGCAGAGTATTCCTTCACAGGCCAAATGCAGGACAAGCCCTGAGTGGCTAGGACTGGGCATGGGAGTATTTGGAGCAAGGTCTTGTGGAAAGTCAGAGAATGAACCCTTCACTTAATCTCAATCTGAAATCCTGCTCCTACCATCCTCCACAAAGAAATCCACAGTCTAAAAATAAACCAGTAAACTAGGGTGTTAGGATTGCAGACAGCATCAGGGCAAGTCCTGACCCCTTCCTATTCTAAGCCAGTTACAATTGCTAATTCTTCCTTTTGTAGAACTTCTAGAGGCACTGCGGGCAACAGGGTTGATGCAAACTTTTCACCCTATGAGTGAGATGCTAACGGAATCCCTGTCTGATACCCAGGAATTTCTACCATGAGAAGAGTTACCCAAAGCCTTGGTTACTCAAAACCAAGTCTAAAGAAGGGTGATGCACCCCCCACTCTAAAGAGAGCCCCCACACACCCAGGGCAGAGCCAGATGTAGTAAGAGCTCACTTAGAGGTGAAGGAGCAAGGCTTCCTGAACCCAGTATCACCACCACTCAGGGACTGACAGGGAGGCTGAGATGTGGAAGGAAGAGAAAGGGTAACAGATGGAGCACCTGTTCTCACCCTGCAAGCCAGGGAGCAAAGGAAAGGTGCCCTGCTGCTCTCTGGTTTTGAAAGAATCTCACAAGGTTGACAGGTGCCCCCAGAAGGAGTGCTGGGACCTCATTCCCTTGTGCGGACAGCACTTGGTGTTGCAGCACTAGAGGGAGAGAACAGGCCAGGGCCAGGTGCAAGGGCAATGCCTTGGAGCCATCTGCATCCCTAACTGGGTGGGTAAGGATGCATCCATGTCCATGTCGGAGGTGCAAATAGACAGTCTTGCATCTTGCAGGTGCCTGAGAGAAAAGAGCTGTGGAGGGGGAAGGACAGGAAAGAAGTCACCCTGGAGCTTGACCCCACCCCAGGACATGTGCACTATAATAGGAGGTGGTAGGAAAAGTAGGGGCTGCCACACCCCTGAGATGAGCCACCACTGTATGCTTGCCACAAATGAGTGATAGCCAGTTTAGTATGAGCCAGGAAGGAGCCACAGCTCTCAGTCATCAGCGTGGGACTCCTGATGGTGACCATTTCAATACAGTCATGCTGATCACTTCCCTCTTCTCCCAGATCAAACATGTTGGACAAGTGTGTCTGGGAGGGTAGAGATGCGGTATCTCAGAAATACAGAGCAGGACACATTCTCTCCTCCAAGTGGGTGCTGCCCTGTGGGATGAGGACACTAGAAGCAAGTTTGAGTAGTCATGAGAATGCGAGTATTATACGGTGTGGATAAATGTGCAGCAAAGGCCAGTACGTTAAAGGCTTGGTGCCCAGGGTGGTGCCATTGGGAGGCAGCATTACCTGTAGGAGGTGGGGCCTACTCAAAGACCCATAGGTCATTGGGAACATGCCGATGGAGCCGGGGCTCTTCCTCTTCCTGTTGACTCTGATGTAAGCAGTTTGCTCCGCCAAGCACTCTTGACAGGATGCACCTCCCTTGCCAGAGGCCAAAAGGAAAGGGGTCCTGAGTTCTTAGACTACCACCACCAGAAACATGAGCCAAAATAAACCTTTTTTTCTTTATAAGTTAATAGCCTAGGGTGTTTTGTTATAGTGATAGAAAGCTGACTAATACAATGACTAGAAATTTCTAAAATCTTTTATGGTATCTTAAGAGGGTCGGGAAGTGATTCAATAGTGCATGGTGGAAAGCTGTCCCTGGAGAAAAAGAGGACAATTCCATATATGCAGGCCTTACATTTTGAAAGCTCAAGGAAGTGACAGCAACTTGAGACTTAAGTTGTCTCAAAGATAAGTGAAGCCCTGCCACATACTTGAGTAGCACCCTGTTCTGATAAATGAGTTGATTTTCTAAATTTGAGTGTGAAGCTCCCAGTTTTCTGCCTGGGATACATTCTGGAGAGAACTTGATGGAAAACAGATCCTTGGGGAGCAGGAATCTTATACCCAGAAAGTGAGATGCACCCCTCATTTTATTTCTTGTGGCTATCTTAAAGAGCTAATTCAGAGAGCATGTTTTCTGTTCCTGGAGGAATTTGGCTTTTCTGCCCTGGTTTGGTTATTATTTCCCAAGAGGTTCTTGGACCTCATTTTATAAAAACAGAGCTTGGAGAAAGCATCTTGAATGGGTAGGCATCTGGGATGACCTGGTGGAGGATCTCCATAAGCTTCTGGTGCTCCACCAGCTTGAGCTAATTCAGTTGACAGATGACCTTGGGTCTAAAGGATAAATATTTGTGGGTCTTTTAAATTTCTTTGTTACAGACCAAAGCCAAACAATGAAAACATCCCTTGTAGCCCATCCCTAAATCCAGTGAATAGAGGATGATTTCAGAACATTGCACCAAAGCGGTTCTTTAATAGCAGTAGACATCACCATAAAATCACCACAGTGATGGGGTCCATGCAAAGCAAAAGTGAAGTTTAAAAAGCCTGTTCTGGGGACTGGAGTGAGGGCTGCAGTGGTAGCTTGGCGGTTATGGTGCTTGCCTGGCATGCACAAGTACACAGGTTCAAACCCCAGCATCCACGTACACAGCCAAGTGTTGGAGCAACGAAAGCCATGTGAAGAACTCAATAAAGAATGATTCTCTCTCTCTCTCTCTTTCTCTCTCTCTCACTGTCCTTCTCTCTTTAAAAAAAAAAAAAAGCCTGTTGTGGAATTTGGGGTGGGGGCTCAGTTTATAAATACATTCTTCAAAACTCTTATTTACAGAGACCCCCCAAAGGGTAGGCAAGTAAAGGAGAGATTGAAATAATTGCTGGGATTGTTTATCATTTCCTTCCTTCCACCCTGCTTTCAGGATCAGAGTCAACTTGTCCTGAATTACTTAGATCAACTTTTACAGTGTCAAAAGTCATGAGAGAAGCATTCTGCTCTCCTTTACTGTTTTTGTATAATTTTTTATATTGAATAAAAATCAAATAAAAATTCAATGTCTACACTGAGTTTCTTCTCTTAGGCATGTTTCCAGTGTCATAATTCAGTATTTTATTCACTATAAAACTCAATTAGAGGGACTGGGGCCGTGGCTCAGCAGTGACAGCTCTTGCCTGCCATGCGCAAGGACACAGGTTCGAACCCCAGCACCATGTACACAACGAAGAGCTGAACAACAAAGGCCACATGAAAAACTGAAGAAAATTTGATTCTCTGTCTCTGTGTCTCACTGTCCCTCTCTCTACAAAAATAAACATTAAAAACAACTCAGTAAAAGCTTTTTGATTGAGTACCTGTAAAAAGGAAGCATTTCAGGTAGTGTCCGTGGGTCCCAACCTGACCAAGGCCAGCAGCTTATTCCTTTCAGATCCCCCAGTGCCATATGATCTCTCAGGGAATAAGGATGGACTCAGTGCATCATGGGTGTCTGATCCTTCATCACCTGAATACTGTGCTTGATGGAACAACGAGCTCCAGGCATTTTCCAGCTTGCGCAGTTCGTGTCTGAATTTCTGGCGTTTCCTGGTTAATCATCACAGCCTTTTCTCCTTCCGGTGAAATGGACACAATTTAGGCTCTAGTCCAACATCTGGAAGTCAGCCTCGCCCTTCTCAGCCCGCCAGATCCTCCTCTGCGTGCCTGGCTCCATGATGCTTTCCGAGCAGGTAGAGGACCAGACCTTGAGCCCAGAGAGCACTGCAGAGGTGATTATCCAGGGGGCTCGGGACCAGCCTGCGCTACTGAGGAAACACTTATGGGGGTGTAAGCACTTAAGAGAGCTGTACTGGGAGCCCAAGGAGTGTGAATTAGAAATGCTCAGAGTCTCACACACTCTCTGTTGGTCTGTTAAAATGCTTCCTTTACTGGGTTTTGTTTCTAACCTCCAAAGAAATGTTTGTTCATTTTATTTTTAGAAAAAAAAATTTATATGGGTAATTCTGCCTTTGGACAGTTGGTAATTCACATTGGAAAGAAAAACAAATCATCTTCCTCAGAGCAATTTAAATTTTGTAAGGTCCCACCTTGTTTCATAAACAAGATTCATTATTTTTAGGCATGCCTTTGAAGAGAAAAAAAAATGATGATGTATAACTATGATTTTTAATGTCCCCTCCAAAATTCCGTTTGAAATTTACTCACCATGGTAACAGTCTTAAGAGGAGGGACCTTTCCCAGACAGCTTGGGTCATCCGGGCACCACCCTCATGAATAAATTAACTCAATTAACCCGGTTATCTCAAGAGTAGGTTAGTAATCTGGGAAATGGGCTCCTGATCAAAGGATGGGTTTGGCCAGATTTTTCCGTCTGTGTCTGAGGCAGGCATCTTCCCCATGTGATGCCCTGCACTAGTTGTGACACAGAGGGAGACCCCTAGCTAGCTGAGGCCAGCACTATGTTCTGGGACTTCCAAGTTTCCAGAACCATGAGGATTAAATCTCTGCCCTTTTAAGTCACCCAATCTAAGGGATTCTGTTCTATCACAAATACACCAACACAGTGCAGCTATCACTGATTTTCTGCTTGATAGCTAAAATCTATCTGACTTCTCTTCCTGTTATTATCAGTATGCTTGATATTCATTCAATAAATTGTTCCCTGTGGCCAAATGAACCTTGACTGCTAGATTTAAACCTTTTGGGTTGAAACTAGCAAAAGTTTATTTATAAATAACAGAACTTACTTAAATTATTTCACTTTTGTTTATTAACCAACATAGACATCTTAACTGACCTCCTAAATCTTTCTCTATGAGAAAACTGGCTCTTTTTGTTTGTTTGTTTTAGTTTTTTATTTTGAAATAATTATGAATTCCTAATTGCAAAGTGCAGGAAAACCTCATTTACTATTTATGAGGTTTCCCCCAATGGCAAAATTTTGTAATTCTACTACAATGTCAATCCAGGAAATTGGTATTGGTCCAATCCACAAGGTATATTCAGATTTCACCAGTTTCATATATATGTATGGTTTTATGAAATCATATCACAGATGTAATTTCATATAATGGTCATCAAAATTAAGATACAGAACATTTCCCTTATTTCAAGATCCCACATATAGCTTTCTTATAGCCACACCTATTTCCCACCCTTTCTCTTCCCCTAATAGCTAGTAACAGTTAATCTGTTCTCCTTGACAAGAGTAAAGAACCGCAGAAACTGTGATGGAATTATAAATTCTCTTCTTTAAAACAGTACCTTAGAGTTAAATGAAAACTCTCATTCATCAAATGTAGTAGAGAGTTTTGATTGTGAATTATATGACGAGCCAACCCTGTTTTCTAAGACTGTTCTTATTATCCTCATAAAAAAGACATTTTCTTCACACTTAATTTATGCATTTGTTTTTTTCTCATAAAAGGTCATTTGTTCACTGCTTAGAATAAGATAGTGCAGAATTAGTTTCACTTCAAATAGCTGTCCCGCAAGGGTCTGACCCGATAGCTAGGTTACTGAAAACCACAGGTCTGGGCTATTAACAATTAACTAAAGTCGGTGGCATTTGGGACATGTGATAAGAACGACCTTGTTAATAATACAGTTCACAGATGAACAGTTCAAGTAGCTGTATGCCTCAAATAATGTCTAAATGAGCCCTAATACACAGGTGCTCACAAAAATTACAGTATTCACTAACTTTATTTTAATATTAACAGGAAATTTTATTCTCTGGAAGGATCAGTCATAAGGAAGTTTATTTTGTATGCTTGGATTCCATAAAATAATATTGTCCAGTGTACTTCCTTGTAGAGACTAAAATAAGTCTTTGTGATTTCAGGAACACTGACATAAATTTCAAAATCACATCTGAAACATATGGTCTTCAAAAGATTTTACATATTAAAAAAAATTTTTTTTACTCTACAGTAAATGTTCAATTAAACATTTCAAAACCGTCCTCAGCATCTCTTTTTATTACTATTGAAATTCAAGGGGTAAATCCTAAGTGTTTTAGCGCTTTTCAATACGCACACTGAATTGCCTGCTCCGAGGCTCCCTCTCCTCGTTTTTCTTTCTGTTGCTTACTGTTCTGACTTCAGCAATCATCCAGACTTTGACCAATTAGATATTTTAACATACAGTAAGACCTTTTGGAGCAGAAAATATAAATGGGAGAAAATCATTAACAGTTTTAGAAATGTACACATGAGTACTTGGGCACGCAGAGACCCAAATTCAATAAGCCACTTCCACACTCCAGAAGCTCCGTGTACCATGCTAATTAAGGATTTATGGGGATCCAGAGAGGATGTAAACAAAGACAACTGTTGGTACCCTGCAAGTCTATAAACTTTATTGCAAACAACTTTCTATACTGCAAGGTGTTTCAAACTACTTCACATATTTTGAGTGCTTTTTTGAATTCTGAATGTAACATTGAGTAAGGAGAATCCTAAATTCTTCCAATATAACTACATTTTGATTGAGTTACTATTAATATCTTGAGGAATACCAGCACCCCACAAACATAATTTGGAGAAGGATGGATTATAGGTCAATTTTTGAGAGTAAGAATTAACCTTGATACTATAAGAGAATCCTCTTGCAAAAATAAAAATGCCAAAACAAAACTTTATAAACCAATCCCACACATCACCAGGCGGAAGATTCTATTTCGATTATAGTGCGTGTCACAGACTCATAGAGTTTTTAAGTTAGAAGTAAGACTAGAGCTCAGATAGTTCAGCTATCTCACTTCACAGCCAGAGCAGTTAGGGACTGATAACTTTTTAGACAGCTTCTTTCCTGGTAGTTCATCAGAATTAACAGGGAAACTGTTAACCCAGGAGTCCTGCCCTGAACCAAAGCAGCATTTTCTGATCCTAAGATGTTAAAACTACTTTCTTAATATAGACGACGAAGGAATGCACAAGGACCCCTTCCTTCCTACATGTGCCTTTTCTTAATGAGGAAGGAACTTCCCTGATTGACAATAGACTAAACCCTTCTTGGAAGCCACCACACAAATGTGCTCAATGCCATGATGAAGAAAGGAAAAGAGAAAATCTCTGGGGTTTCCGGTTGAAAGGGCCCTTTTGCTGTTTTGCTTGGGAATGTTTTATATAAAAGAAAAGTGAATCATTCTTTTTTATTTTTCTGTAACCCCTTAGCAGCCCTGGTCACCTTATACAGTAGGGATGCTTCTCCTTCTAGAAAACAGGGCTCTGTTTTGACATAAAATAATTTGAAATTATAAAATCAATCCATCTGTAGCAGCATTTCACTTTCATTTTATATTTAAAAACAGAAACTGCAGTGGCAACATAATTAACATGTACCCCAAAACAATTCTGAGCTGGTGGAGGAACTGCGGGAAACCTTGTTTTCGGGCTCAGTTATCAGTGTTTGCTCATAGAAAGGCCACTGCGCCTCTAATTGCTCCGCAACTGCACCTTTGGTCTGTTCTCATTTTCTGTCTAATTAAATGTAAATATTATTTCAAATTACAAGGCGATGGGAAGAGGGGTGTTTTCCCCTTCTCTACATCTTTATTTCCTTCAGCAGGTGCCATAACAGCTCTTCACTATAAATGCCTTTAAAATATTTCCCTTGTGGTCTTTTCAAGAGTCCTAAGTGAGATAATATATGTGAACATTTTGTTTTTAGCAGTGAAACTCTACTTAAACATTATGGATGATTATTGTGCTGCTATGGATTATCCTACTATGGATTATTTATAAGACACTTTTGTAAACATTGTGATTGATATTTTAAGAAATCCAAATTTTGTCAAAATAAAAAAGGAATACAAAAATTTCAAACAGGGCAATAATTCTTATGATATACTGATTCCTCTGAAATATTTGTGGACTCCAGTATGGAATCAACATGGTACCAAAGGATCACAGTGGAACGTGGGTATAGAGTAAAGGGTGACCAGCATCTTCTAAATTTAATGTGAGAAGTGAGTATTAATTTAGTTTTAAATAAAGTGAGGGAGAAAAATCATAATTTGGCAGAGAATACAACATATGGAAGATACCACTGGCAAAACCAAAAACAGTAGTAATGATAAACAGAGAACTGGAATTGTAATACAAGAAAAGAATGAAGGAGTCAAGTCATAATCTGGTTGTATTGAAGGAGAATAAAGCTAGAAGTGCTTTCCGCATGTAAATAAAGGAATAAAGTAGAGTTCTCCAGAGACTGAAAGCAGGGTTGATGGGGAGGGAATACCTGTCCACAAACTGCCACCTAGCCCTCTCTTCTCTGGGGTTCTCCTGTGGGATCCCTCCCTGCAACTCCAGAATTAAGGCACCTATTGTCTCTTTAGCACCTGAACTTGCTTGACTAGAATAAACCCCAAGTTAACTAGTCTGAAAACCAACCCTGGCCTCCCTGCACCCTTCTGCATCAGGAGGTGAGGCCACCATTCGCCTGCCATGTCCTTGGGACCATGCTTGACCTCTTTGTTTTGTGCATTTCCCAAATCCAAATAATCACAAACGTTCCATAGGCTTTCCCATCCGCCTGCGCCCTGCAAGCACAGATCCGCTGCTTTGCACCGCCCTTTCCAGGTTAGAGGTGCACACCAAACAGCCTCTGTGCAGCCTCTGCCTCCCTGCTGTCCACAATCCAGAGCACAGGCCGAAGGACTCTTAAAACTCAGAAGACCTCATGCCATGCCCCCTCCCCAAGCCCTACATGCAGTTATGGTTGGGATCTGGATTGCCCCCCGAAATCCTGTTGAAGACTTCACCCTCCCGCGCAGCTGTGCCCAGGCCTGCGGCTTTGGAAAGTGATTGGATCACAACAGCTGTAATCACATCAGTGGATTAATCCATTTGAGAGATTAATAATTTGAATAGTGTACTGCAAGGAGGAGGCAGAAGCTGTAGGTGAGGGGGCCTGGTTGGAGGATCACGTCACTGGGAGCATGTCCTTGGGTGGTACTGCATCTCATCCCTGGTCCCTTCCCCACCTGCTTCCTGGCAGCCGTGACCTGAGCAGCTTTGTCCCACCATGCTATAACATCCTGCCTCACCTCAGATCCAAAACAATGGAGCCAGCCTGCCATGGACTAAAACCTCTGAAACTGAGCCAAAAAAATCTTTTCTCCTCTACATTATTTTTTCTCCAGCACTTGGTGCAGGGACAAAAGGCTGACTCACACTCATATGAAATATAGTCCAAAGTTCTCATCATGGCCTGAAAGCCGTGGCCCCCCACTCTGATTAGTCATCTCTGGGCTCCCTGATCTCCAGTTGCCCTGGGCTCCCTCCCATTCCTGCAGGACACCAGCAGCCAGGTCCCACCTCAGGGGCTTTGCACTGGCTTTGCCTTCTGCCTAGCACCATCAAAGGCTTCCTTTGCATCTCTGCTCAAACAACACCCCTTCCTAAAGGTCTTCTGATGGACCTACTGCCCTTTAGCATTTTCTGGTCTTTACCAAGCTTCACTATGCTTCAGGTTACTCATGTCACAATCCTTGCCCACCATAGAATGTGTACATTTGCTTACAGCATGTTTTCCCCATTACCTAACTCCAGGCAGATGCCTTCTGTTGTCCCCAGTGCCTGGAAGCTAATGGATACTCAATGAATGTTTGCATATTGCATATCTTAGTTCTCAGAACCCTACCTTTACTCATGATAGCACTTGATATCTCCAATTTCTACATATTGGTATCATAGGAAGAAGAAAAATAATTAATTGAACTGCAATGTTTCAGCAATACTTCCAAGGTGTCCACCCAGCTCTGTATTAAAGGGGCTCTGTATTATAGAAGTGACTCATCTCCTGTCCTCCACAATACACCCTTATAAGAGAATCTGCTCTCCCCACCACTGCAGCTGAACACATGGAGCAAGCTTCTGTTCACGTGAGCCCAGACTGCAGTGATGGAGCATTACCCCCAGCTCCTTTGCACTCAACTAAGGGTGATGACGCTTTGGTGATTTAGTTTTAATGATGGTTTATTAAGCTCAAGCAATCTCATGTTTATCTGTAATCCTTCAAAGCACTTTCCTTACCCACTTTTTGCCTGTGAAGGTAGATTCTATTCTACCTTATAAAAATGCAATGAAATCTGCCACTAACAAAATTCCAAGGATGACTGTTGTGCCAGCACCCCTCGGGCTCCTTGTTGCCCTGAGTAAGGTGAATGTTCCATTAGCAAAGTAAAATATGGATTTGAATCAATTATCTGGATAATTCGAGCAAAAGCATCTCTTTGACTTGAATTGGCTGAATAAGTGCAAGTTAATGAGCTCTCCACTGTTGACCTTGGAGCAAGTGAATTTTCCAGGTGATAGGGACAGAGCTCCATGGTGAGCTGAATGGTGCAGAGAGCTGCATGCTTGCTCTGTTCCGCCTTGTCAGCAAGACCGCCAGGCCTTCAGTGCAGCAGCAGCATGTATCCGTAGCCAAGGCCAGATCTGTCCATGGGAGGTGAAACAGGAGCAGGGAGCTCAAGGTGTGCTGCTCCAGACGCTGCTGCAGCAAGCAGGCCCACCCGCAAACAATGTCCTCATGAATAAACTAAGAAGGCACAGGCAGTGAGAGGACGGTTCCCCTGTAATGAGACATTCCCACAGTCACGAGATGCTGCGGGGACAAGATGTCCTCTACAACCCCAAAGATTCACTACACAGCAGGCTTAGCTGTTGGTTAAATAATACAGACAGAATGTCTAGGAACTTCAAGTCCAAAGTGGTATTATGATCTGATGCCTAACACATTAAATAATCTAAGCTATTAGGGCTAGGGATGTGGCTCAGTGGTGGAATACTTGCTTAGCATGCATGAGCCCCTGGGGTCAATCCCCAACACAGTAAAAAATATATATAAAATAAAATGCACCACTAATGAAATTATGTTCAGCAAACTAAAAACACTAAGAAATACTCTACACTATTGTTTTTAGAAAGAGAGGGACAGTGAGAGAGAGAATCAATTTTATTTCATTTTTCATGTGGTTTTCGTTGCTCTGACACTTTGTTGTGTATGTGGTGCTGGGGTTTGAGCCTGCGTCATCACACATGCCAGGCAAGCGCTGTAACTGCTGAGCCACTGCTCCAGCCCTCCACTAATTTTTAAATCTGTATATAAGCATACATATTTTAAGTATGTTTCTGTCTCTCATGATAGCTATGGGGATAGCTATGGGGTATTCAGGTAGTATTAACTCTCATTCTATATCACTTTAAATCAAGCTGTCAGAATAACTTTTCAAAAAGGCTGCCCTATGAGATATGAGACATTTACATTATAAAAGTTACAGTCAAATTATAGCTTGAGATTTCCACATATATCGTATTCATTCAACAAACTTTCAGCCCACCTGAGCAACATGAGAGCTACTGTGTTCATAGAGATCATGCTGTGAATTTATTCACTCCGTGGAGCAGGAGGACAGCATTGCTGCCTCTCGCCATGGGCTACCCCACTTTCCATTCCCAGAGCCACAGCTTTGACTTACACCAAAATACAAATCGAAACAGGACCTTGACTCCAAGAGAATTAGTCATGAGATGTTAGTCCGCACTTGGCCAATGACTGTGCTTTCTCTTCCATTGGATCAGCATGTTCATGTCTAATGTTCAAGTTTCCATCCCTCTGAAAGTTCTGACTCTCTTTATTATAACTAAATCAATACTACCCTGCGTGTTCTGTCGGTGGTGTTAATTACTATTTATAATCTCACCTAATTCTTTTCCTAACACTTAGTGAGTCAAATGAATCTACCTAATCACACGGGCAATTGATCTGCTTTAGTGAAAGAAAGTCTGAAATGTGTGGTGAGAAGAATTGTTTGCAATTATCTGAGATTTTTAACGATATTATAAATTGCAGTATGTTTGGAAACTTGGCAAATTCCTAATCCATCCACATAATGTACACCTATTCTTCCTTTTGAACTGATCAGTCTGAATTGCCAGTGTCACTTAAGTTCTATTCTAGAACAAAAATAGTCACTTGAAGTCTTGATTTGCTAATTTAATATTCCTAGCTAATACACAACAGGTCAGAAATGAATACTTGGTGTGTGGATTACCCAAGGTCATGCAAATGGCTTTTGAAGTCAGGCAGTGAACCTTATCAAAGTCAGGAAGGCATGACCCAGCTTTGAGTTTACGTAAGAGGAGGCAGAGGGCACAGATCATAGATATGCCAATCAGGTAAGGAATCAGCTGCAGAAACCACCTTGACCTCTCAAAACAGCATGAATTTGCTCAGATGTCTGCCTGGATCATTTTCCTCCTTTTTCGTTCTAGAGATGCAAAACCTTCAGATTGATTGATCCCAGGGTAGAAATCAAATGACTGTGGGAACTGTTTTGTGACTCAGTTATCAGAGCCACATGAGCAATTACATTCAATTAGATGCCACTGGACGGGCAGGTTTTGTCTACTCCCTTAAAACTAATCGCCATCATCCCTTTCTCTGCAGTTGGCGCTTACAGTGGCTCCTCACACTCTGTTTCACTGAAGGCTGCATCCGGGTTCTACTGTGAGGCCATTCCAGTTCATTAGGAGGACTCCCCATTTGCATTTGGTTAACTTGACTCCATCCAGATACACATTTGTCCTTAGACTTTTTTTTAACTGCAATGCATGTTGAAGGGGAAGTTGGATGACATTTTATTTATTTTAAGTTGTCTTTTTGTTTTTCCAAGAGCGACAAAAGAAAGAATGTTTTTGAGAATAATCTTTTTTTGGATAGTGATTTCTAAAAGCAAAAGCTTTTTCATATTTTTAAATAATCCCCTTTGTAAGACTGAGCCTGATTATTTTACTTTGAAATACAGCTGCCAATATGCACTTATTGACTGCTTCCATATCCCAGTGATCCACATTATCTTCCCAAAAGTCCACTGACAACTTAATGAGCACTTACAACCATTAATAAAAATTATTCTTCCCTTTGTTAATTTTTCCATTGAAAACATCTTAAAAGTAAATGATGTAGGGGCTGGAGCAGTGGCTTAGCTGTTAAAGTGCTTGCCTGGCAACTGCAAGGATGTGAGTTCAAACCCCAGCACCATGGACACAATGAAGTGTAGGAGCAGCTGAGGCCATATGAAAAACTAAATACAATGGAGTCTCCCTTTCTCTCACTGTCCCTCTCTCTCTCCTTAAAAAAAAAAAAGTCAATAATGCAGAATTTTAGATGTGAGTGCTGGGTAATACTCTAAGGCGCTGCCATGGAGAAACAGCTGATGGATCAGGAGGTCACTTCTGTATTCCAGTACAGATGATTGCACCTTAGTTTACAGCGGAAGCAAAGGGTGGGAAATAGTCAAATTGAGAATGCATTCCCCAGATGGAGCTGAAAGGTGTGGCCATGAGGAAGTTCTGGGGTGTGGGAAAAGGCTAGAATAAAAGGGAACATCTCACTCTCATGCCTAAACAACCAGGCAAATGGTGACATCATTCTCTAACATAGGAACACTGTGGGAAATCCCAAGAGGAAAGTACATTGTGGGCAAAACAAGAGTTTAATTTTGGAGATGTTAAGTTTCAAATACAGGCAGGCATCTTGGTGAACAGACATTGAGAATAAGGGAATTAGAATTTGGAATTCAGAGGCAGGGCTGACATGAGTTGTGACAAAGGGACAAGGGTGAGAGTCACCCTTTCCATGCTCTGGCCGGTCCTGTTTGTCCTGATTGTGCCAGCTGAGTTGGCCAATCACAGGTCCTGTCATGTTTGGTGAAGATGTCTCATATCCCAGGGCTGACCTTGTCCAGCCGGGTTATGCTGTAAATCTGACTATGAAAATAACTTGTTCCATTCTGCTTCATTTCCACTCTGGACGAATTTCGTGCCTTTACTGAAGATCGATGCTATGGCAATTAAGTTAGAGAGTTCTGTGTCTTGCCAAGAATATCTGACCCCCAAGTCTCCCAAGGACTAGACCCTGAGAGGAGATGAGCAGGCTCATGAATCACAAAGTGAAACCCGAGGAGCAAAGACAGATGAGAGAACACCTGCATGGAACTTCACACAGCCACTGCTCCCACCCTCTCCAAAAGGCCCTGAAGCAGATGCCCACAATCACGGGCTTTCCACAAGCAGCCAGGCACCGCAAGTGCCCGGGGAACAATCAATAGCCAAACGGATGCTGAAAATGTAATTGCCTGGAAGAAATCTCTAAGATTTTATGATTGTTCAATACTAAGCCAGGGAAACCAAAATTCATACTTGGTCCAAAGTAGTACAGGTCCAAGTTAGGAGTCTCCAACCTCAGGCAACACCTAGGCACAAAGGACACCAGCGCCCGTGATGTGACCTGTTAAGGAATGTCCCTCTCAGGACTAGCAAATCCAAAAAGGATTCATTCTGTCAGGCAAGTCTACGATAGGAATACACATCACCCAACGAACTCGTTCTAACACCACAGAGTGTCTAGACAAGCAAAACCGCGCCACAACTAATTCCTTAATTCAACAAATAGTCGTCGACCATCTACTGCATTCTGCACCGTTCAGAGAGCTGAAGATCAAACAGTCAAGATAAAAGATTCAAAATCCCAGCATTTTCGGGCCTCCTTCCTAATGAGAGGAGACCAGCAACAAGCAGAACCAGTAAGTAGATTACAGGATGTGTCAGATCAGGTGAGAGGGAGAAGCAGGGCGGACGAGATCGGGAAGAGGCACGGAGCAGGTAGGGTCAGAGGAGGCACTGCGATCTAAAGTGAAGAGTGTCAGGCCTTGCTGAGCAGATGCCATGTGATCAGTCCCCGTTCTGCATTGAGCTACCTCCTGTTTCCCTGGGGCTTTCGCTCCGCCACTATTTTCAGACATATTCATCTAAGTGAATTGTGCCAGCTATATGTTGCAGGGAGTTGAGGTTATCATTTTGCTCATAAGACGTGGCATTAAATGAGAGCACTCTGAGGTCACATGACAGGGGCCATGGCCCTCACACGGACTGTAGAACATTCAGAGTGACCCTGTGGTGTAGGCTCTGGATGTATAAGCTGGACTCCATTCGGAAGGTCTCAGATTACTGGGAATCGTGCACAGCTGATGTCCATCAGCTGCTCAGACAATACTGATGAACCATACTGCTAAATCCAGAGAGAGAGAGGCAGAGGGAACAGATGAGCAGAGTGACAATCTTTTGTGTCTGACAGCCCACTTGGTCCTGCCTTTCTGCGAAAGATCCCATCTCTCAGGAAGGGTCCCCTGCTCCCCTGGGCTGACATTTTTGTTAGTGGTAGCTAAGCAGAAGCCAGGCTTCTCAGGAGCTCTCTCCAGAAATTTCGATTTGGAGTATCTCTGCGCATAGCTGTGAGGAAGGGTTTATTTATAGAATTGGAGCTGTGGGACACCTTTGAACTTGTAGAAGTAGCCATAGCCCACAGAATAGAAACTCCAAGACTAACGTGCAGAGAGAGGACAGAGAGCACAGCACATGCGTGTGGAAGCCTTCATCCATGGCTTTCCCATGCAGCTCCGGCCCCTCCTAAAGCCCGTGGCAATCTGCACCCCACCCAGGTCCAGGATGCCCCTGTGCTTTTTTTCTTTTTAGTGTTTTATGTTAGTAAACTTTCTGTCACTCTGTTATTTCTGAGATAGTTAACTTATAAAGAAAAAAGATCTGTCTCAGCTCAGTTTTAGAAGTTCCAGATCATGATAGAAAGATCCACTGATTCGCTTCCGGTGTCGATGGTGGAGAGTGCAAGGCAGAGAAACTGCTGTCCTCAAGACCTGAAAGCAGAAAGGGAAGACAAAGGGAAGCAGGCTCAACTGCCTGAGGACATCACACTAAGCCCCACCTCCTACATGTCCCATCAACCCCCAGCACCAGGTGCACCAACCTTTTAAGAATGAACCTTTCAGAACATTCCGGATCCAAACTGTAGAATTCTTCCTCTTGCATTCAAAAACTCATGTCCATCTAATAATGCAACCTGCATGTAGTGCATCCCCAAGAGTTTCCAAATTCCAAAGTGTTCCAGCATTGCTCAAAAATCCAAGTTCTGAGTCTACTATGAGACTCAAACTCACCAGAATCGCTAAAAATGTCAAAAAGACATGTATGTACTTGCAAGATATGTGAGTGGGACGGGCCTAGCGCAAGCATTCCTATTACAAAAGGGTGAAGAAGCAAAATGGTAAGGATTGCCCAGGACAAGACCCAAACCAAATGGGGCGAACACGAGATCCTAAATCTCATGCAGCCTCTGGGGTGATCTGTGGCAGGATGCGGGCTCCTAAGGGCTTGGGCACCCCTCTTTCGGTGTGCTGGTTGCAGGCCACAGGGTCTCTCCCTGGGGCAGATTTTGCATGCTGCCTGCAGCCTCCCTGCAGCATTGCATGTTGCTGGCTCTACCTCTGTCCTGGAGTTTCCACTGCAGCTTCAGTTTCGCTCTCACAGTTTCACACATTGACCTCTCCTGGCAGGGACTCTGACCTTGTCAGCCACAGCCTGCCCCCAGGCCTTCCTCTGAAATCTCCTCGGAAGATCCCATGGCCTGGCAGTTCTTGCATTCTGCACTGCTGCAGAAACTGCACATGAACAATGCCAAGGTGCGGTGCGCCACCAGTATAAGCTGCTGGAAGGTGGTCACAGCAGACTGGGTGTCTTCAGGGCTGAACACAGGCAAGCAGATCCCAAGCACCCCAGGGCTTGCTTCTGAAACCATTTCCCATGCAAGGTCTTGGAAACAAATCTTCATTTCTACATTTCTGAGAGTGTAGTCCTGCAATGTGATGTAGATATTCAGTATGCAAACATTCTTGAGGTGAAAGAAAAAGGTTTCCAAGTGCACCTTTAATGTTTAATGAGCAAAGCCCATAAACGAGATTTGCAACCTTTTTTCTTTTCTTTTTTTTAATTTGGTACCAGGGTTGAACTCAGGGTTGCTTTCCCACTGAGCCACATCCCCAACCCTTTTTATTATTTATTTATTTATTTAGATACAGCCTCATTTGGGGCCTCGCTAAATTGCTGAGGCTGGCTTTGAATTTGTGATCCTCCTGGCTCAGCCTCTGGAGCCACTGGGATTAGAAGTGTGCACCACGGGGCCCAGCAAGATTTGCTGCCTTTTCAGCTGTATGCACAATCAACCCCAAGGCCATGCCAGCGTGGTACATCAGCTGAGAAGAAGTGACATCCACAGGACTAAGCATATGCTAGTGAGCACCAACCTGTGAGCACACTGAGGGTGCTGTTCTGCATTTCACTCCCAGGACTTCTGACTGGGTAGATGAGGGTGGAACCAAAAATCTACAGTGTCACAGTTACTCCGAGTGCTTCTTATGCAGGGGTCCCCACACCTTGCCTACACTATGGGGCAATTATCTTCAGCCGGCAGCACGCCCTGAGTGTCAAAAGTCACAGGGGTTCTAAAGCTGTTTATTCTCTCTAGAAATGTTGATGGCATCCTGCCCTGGTCAGTTATTGTTAGGTTAAAAAGACCTAATACACTCTGACTATAATATTCATAGGTCACTGTTCATGTTACCAAGCCACAAGAGCAAAGCATGCTGAATCCGTGGGGAAGTTCTCTGGATATTCAAGCGCTTCTCAGCTGCAATGCTTAACAGGTAGGAAGTGGATAGTGAAATCAGATGCTTGCAGAAAGGGGAAAAAAATAACCTCTGGGTGTTTTTATTTATTTGTTTGTTTTGTTGTTGTTTTGTTTGTCTTGCACATGCTAGGCAAGCACTCTTCCCCTGAGCCACTTCCCCAGCCTAAATTCTCTGTTTTGATGTGAGTTTGGCTTCCTTTCTCAAGCCCCTATTCATTCTCAGGGTCCAGGGGTTAACAAAATCATGACATTTCCAGGTATTCTTCTCACTTTTAGTTTAAAACTTAGCTTCCTTTCGGTAAATATGAGCTCGAATAAAAGTATTATTGTTTCCATCTCTGTCCCCAGCGCCTCCCTTCCTCCCTGCCCTTAGGTCCTCACCTCCTGGTTTCCCTTGTCCGTCCACGGGCGCCTCTGGTGCTGCCCACTGCTTCAGGTAGAGAAGAGGGGTGTGCGCCCGCATTCCCGGTTGTCCTCTCGTGAGGGGAGATGCCAGATATCTGGTTTGCAAAATTACCCTGCTCGATACACATCATCACACAGTTGTCGAAACTTATCGAATGCACTCCACCAAGGGTGAGCCCCAGTGTAAACTCGGGCCCTTGAGTCATAATGAGTGTTGGCGTAGGCTCATCACCTGGGACAGACTCAGGAGGTGGTGGCTGTATGGAGACAGGGCGTGCACAGGCAATTTCCATAATTATTCTGTTTGATTGTTGGGTTTGTTTGCTGTGAACCTAAAACCACTCTAAACATAAAGTTTATTATTAAAAAAAAAACCTATTCAGAGTTGAAGTGGACTACCCCCAAATAAGAGTTGGTTATTATTGAATGTGTTTGTTGACTATTATATTCTGACTTCCCTGATGCCACACATCTTTGATTTCTAAGAGCCTGAAGTCTTCAAGTAACCCATTCTGAACCTCAAGCAATTAAGGTCCAATCCTGTGAATCCATTTAAGAATCCAAGTCTTACCTTCAAACTGGCATATGGCCTTTATTTTGTGCAAAGCATTTATCGCTGCAATTTGTGTTTTTGTTTTTTATCATGTACAAGTAGGACATAAAGAAGAGCAAGAAGCTTATAAAGGAAAAGCATAAATGATTACTAATGAGAGCAAGAACAATTCACTGGACCCTAACACCAAGGTTTACTGTAGCACTTTCAAATACTTTTTACTCTAATACTCCTAAGTGATTTATTTCTTTAAGAAGGATTATGATTTCCTAGCACTAAAATATCTGATAAGAAAGCAAATTAACATCATGATTTTTCCCAATAACTTCAATGCCCATGTTAATGATTCATATGATTTTGGTATTGCAAAATGACATAATTCATTTTATTGATGGGACTTGACCTCTTCCTTCTATTTAGTCCCAGATCAGCACAGCCTCCCTCTAAGACCTTGGTGTCTCAGACACTTCTGTCCTCTAACTTCTTGACCTTCTCTTGGAACAACCTCTATTTATGTTGTATTGTCTTACATTCTTGCAAACACCCGGAACTGGATCCTTCCAGTTCTAAATCACTGCTAGAGACTCCAGTAATTTAACCCTTCCTAGAGTGTGCTTTCTGCTCATAGTAAACACTCTGCCAGCTGTTTTAGATTACGTAGCCATCTGTTTAAACTCAGATGCCCTAAAAATTAGAGCCCAAGTCTGTACTGGTGGCACTAATCTTGCAACTTCTTCTGGGATTGTGCCTCCTCTGATCCTGCACCTGACCCTTCCTACAACCCTGCTCCTGCTTGGCAAGCCATTAAAGAGTGATATGCAATTGTCAAATGCCAATCACCTTCCCCGCCCCCCACTCCATGCTCAGTGCCAAGCAAAGAGGACATATTCACAGGCCCAGTAGATTCACTATGCAATGGGTGTGGCTCAAAAAGGACAAATATGGCAGCACATTTTGTGCCCCCGGTGTACTTTTAAGCTCAGGTCTGAATGTGATAGTTCTTAAAAATGTTTTACATTTTCCTTTCTCCAGTATACTTCTGCCCCAGCCAATAGTCTTCAGTCCCTCTGAAGAAAATATTTATCAAATATATTTGCAGTAGTTTTCTGTGTCCTTCCCAAATGGGCTAGTTCCCTGCTCACCCATCTTCTTTCAGTCGTTGGCCTGTAAGCTTGTGAACTGACTGGGATCTGGAAATAGATCTGGGATCTATTGGGTAGTGGATGAGATTTGACACTTTGTTGGTCATCCTGGCCTGTCCAGGAAGCAATGTTGAGACCTGCAGAAGAAGACAGGCCCAAGTGGACCTAGGGTGCCTCATTGACCAGGCGTGGCAAATCAGCAATTCTATAGGCACATGCATTCTTTACTTTGGGGACACCCCTCTCCGATTTTTTTCTCCATTGCAGTTACTCGGTTCTAGATCATTCAAGGAAGAAGATGTAGCCACAGGCTGTGTCTAGCTCTGTCCAGCCCTATGTACAGATGCAAATGGGCTCCACCTGCGTGCTCTGAACTTCTGGCCATTTCCTGTTCGCCCCAACCTCTGTCCTCACCTCAACCTTCAACTTGCGGGCTTCATTGTCTTCCGTTTACTCAGCCCTGGGTGTCCGCTCTGCATATGTGCTGTAATACTCTTGGCCAGTTTGACTTCCTCTGTCTGTGAAGCATGTACTGGATCATTCAAAACGTGTGTCCTGGAACCTCTTCTTATCAGGCACCATAACTTGTTCCAGGGAAATTATAAACGGAAGAGACACTCCCGAACCTGCCCTCAAGTCTGTGGGAATCATTCAGATTTTTTTTGTTTTCATTTCAAATAAAACTTAACAGATGTACAATGAGCTTATTGCTTCTGACCTAACTATCTCTATAAATAGTCTGTGAGCTTTTATAATAGGCTGGTAGATTCCAGTGCTTTGTAAGTGACCTGCTTGCTCTTGCCTGGTGGTACACAGGATGGACAAGTTCATGGCCTTCTTGTAGCAACTTCACTTCTTCCCTGCAAACCTAACCATTCATTTGCCACTGAATAGAAATAACTTGACTTTTGTGTAGAAATCTCTTTAGCCCAGTTCTGCGTAACTGAGAAAGAAAGACAGTTTTCTGGGGACAAGGGATGCAAAGATTTGAATAAAAGGATACCATAAGGGGCCTTTCTCTTTTCACTGCCTCTTCTTTCCAGCTTTTGGTTTGTCCTATGACAATACGGCAACTGGACCCTACAGGAGACTCCCAGAGAAAGACACAGAAGCTGACCCAGCACAAGGATACGGCTGAGTCGCTGAACCAGCTAATGACCTACCTGTGTATTTGACTACGGGAGGTAGCCAGCCATTCTGTTGCTATATCCCAACACGTTTCTAACTAGTGTGCCCTTATTAGCCTCTTTAATTCTCTTCTCTATACACCACCTCTGTACAAATGTGTTAGTCAGCTTTTCATTGAACTGTGACCAAAACACCTGACAAGAACAACTGAGTGGAGGAAGGGTTTACTTTGGCTTCTAGTTTCAGAGAACTCAATCCATGGTGGGCAGACTCCATTGCAGAACATCGTGGTGGAAGGCGTGACACCCTGCTCACCGCAACCAGGAAGCAGAGAGAGACAGATGTAGTCCCCAAGGCCACACCCCCAGTGACCTCCTTCCTCTAGCCATGCCCCACCTGCCTACAGTTTTTACCACCTCCCAGTAGATCCATTCAAATGATCAATCCACCAAATAGATCAGTCCCCAAGCGAGGCCAGAGTCCAATCACTGCCTGAAAGCCCACCTCTGGACCTTGCTCCACTGGGGACCATGATTTCAATATGAGAGCTCTTTGGAGGACAATCCAAGTCTCAGTTAACAATGAGTGAGTTTGACTTTCAGTCTACTCGAAACAGAGAAACCAGTAAATAAATGTTTCCCGCAGCGTTCGCATTTGCCTTCACTTTTAGGTTAGCACTTGTATTGTGTAGCTGCACCTGATCTTGTCTCCCTCCTCTGGTCTTGAAGTTAATCACCCTCTGCTTTGGCAAAGCTGACTGGTGCCTTAGCTCTTCCTCCCGCCTGCCGCACCACCATGCTCACAGCTCTCTGTATTTGACCCAGGTGAATTCTCTCACTGAGTTCCATTTTCCTCTGTCCTCAATTTTGTCTATTTTTTTATTCTAAAATTAATTAATAAATAGCACTCATCTGACCATCTTTCAAATCTGTTTAGAAGTATTCATGTCCTTTCTTGCTCTCCCACAATCTCTTTCAATCTGGTGTCTGCTTCTGTCGCTGACTGACCTTCAACCGTCCAATTTTCCACCGCTGAAGGCGATGGCCCCTACCCGTCATCCTCCTGGCTGAGCTCGGACCTTCTCCAGTGGCCACTCCTCTGTAGCCTCCAGGACTCTAAGTGCATGGATTCTCCTTCTACTCTCAGGACCCTTTCCATGTTCTTCTCCCACTTCCCTTTTCTCTTTGGACATTTGCCCTTCACACAGCTGAGTCCCTGCCTTCTCCTGCTGATGGCTTCTCCCCTGAGAGGTCATGACTGTCACCTCCAGCATGCCATTTTGACAAAAATGAAACCAGAGAGACAGCTGGGACAGGCTCCTGAACCCAGTTCCAGGCTTTTCGTGGGAATTCCTTTATTATATTCATGAGTGACAGTCAGTTCTCTTTAAGGGGAGTCGGTGCTCAGCTACTTGGTTGACCCTGAAGCCTGCAGCTGTGCTCACTCTCCTGCGTGTTTCCCTCAGATGTTTCACTGCTCTATCAAATCAAGAAGAATAAAACCGAGTACTGCTCTTCAATCTTCCAAGCTTCTCTCTCAGCGGCTCTACCATTATTTTGCCCCCTCTAGGGTCGGTCTCCTTCCACACCACATTGACTCTCCTGTATCTTAATTCTTATTGAAAAATGCCTGTATCGTGGTACTGGACTCCTCCAAAAATTTGACTCTCTTGTATCTTAATTCTTATTGAAAAATATTTGTATCATGGTACTTGACCCCTCCAAAAATTTGATTAACTTCATATTGCTTTTCAGACATTGAATGAATATCTTCTCACTTCTGACCCCTCTCTACTCTGGCTGCAGTGTACCTATCAAGCGTATTTTCCACAGCTCCCTTTCAACTCTCTACACTTCCACAGCCAAACCCTGTATTGCCCTGTCTGAAATTGACTCCAATTTCCCCTAATATCTAAACACTGCCTATTTAAAAACCTCTTCCTCCACAAAGACTCCCAGACTGGAGCTTGTGTTTGACATTTCATTCTTTCTGGAAAGCCTATTTAACTAAGGCTCAGCATATCACAGAGAATTATAGTTGATCCCACCTGAGGGGTGCATTTCAGGATTCTTCCACAGCTCCTCCCATATGGCTTGCTAATCATTTCATACAGGTGAGTACATATGTTCAGTAGCCTAAAGGCACCCTGGGAGAAATTGCAAGTTTTTGTTGCCATAGTTTGTCAAATACCTGTGGAGCAACAATTCTCTCTGAGAAGAGATAAGATATTATTATTATTATTATTCAAAATTCATGATTGGAAACAATAAGTCTCGGAGAGATTTGCTGATGAGCCCAAATTTACAGTGTGGAGTGTGAGAGACCAGTCCTAACTCCAGGAGGAGTCTGGGGCTATAAAGAAACCCAGCACACTCTCACTCACTTACAAATTGTCCCCAGCTCTGTGACCACACAGGGAGCAGGAGAGACACATAATTCAACTTAGGTGTCTGAACGTTTTTCATAAAGACCAAGTTTAAACCTGGTATCACAATAAAAAGAGCAACAGGAAGCTCCTCAAATATTGTGAGGTAATTCAACAATTTCAATATTTCACAGATCAAGTCAGCCCAACTTACAAGACTCTATTATAGTGCTTCCGTCTCGTCAGAGACACTCAGTAAATTCCTCCTATAGCACTAGAGGGTCAGATATATCCTGTGGACACAGAATGGGAAAAAATAAAACTCCAGGCCTTAAAATGCTTAAATATACAAATATGATTTGCTTTTACTTGTGAAAAATGCATCTCATCTGATAAAACTGGAGTTAAAACATTTGGAATGAATTTTAATTATGTGATTAAAAATGTGTCTATTGGGGCTGGAGCGGTGGCTCAGCGATTTCGGCGCTTGCCTGGCAAGCACGAGGACCCAGGTTCAAACCCCAGCACCACGTACGCAACTAAGTGTTGGAGCAACTAAGGCCATGTGAAAACTAAATAAAGTTGTTTCTCTCTTTAAAAAAAAACATGTGTGTACCTGTACGTGTGTACACAGACACGGGCAAATCAAGCAGTGGCGTGCTGAAGTTTTGCTTAGGGTTCTTTGTCTTTTCTGCACATTTATTTCTTCTTCATCCTGAACTTAGGATCTGTCCAGCTCAGATCTGTTTTTTTACATCAGGATCAGGGAGCCTACATTTCAGGTGTCTCACTCATGAACATATTTGGTTTTGAAAAAAAAGGATTAATTTTGACAATAAAGGTACAGCTTCTTTTGCGTTTGCCCGTACTGACAAGAAGATCATGTGAGAAATCTCGGTGGACTGTTCACAGTGACTTCTGGAACAACAAAAAGAAGAGGGACACAGCACAGCACACGTTGCTGAAAAGGAGCCACAGCACGGGGATGTGGAGTTAAATGATTTGCGTAACTGACAGTCTTGTGTTGGAGTGAATGGAATGGGAAGTGAATTTCAGGCCAATGGTCTTAGAAACTTAACTTCTGCACGAAACAAATTATAACACAAAACGTCTGTTATTTATTTCATTAAACACGCATGGAACACCTGACCTATGCCAAAGTCTATGATAAGTAGTGTCGATGGAGAAAATGAGCAAGGTCGGACCTGGCCTTCAAGGATTCCACTGTGGAAATGAGAAGTCAACCCACATGTTCTGATGTGCACGGGCTTTGAAGAAGATACGACAAAGCACATAAGACACTAAGGAGCAGGAGCATCAGAAAGCAGACAGGATGTGAGCTGAGCACAGACTCGGGAGTAAAGATGCTAACAGGAGTTTACTGAGCGTTTGTATGCAAGCACATACATTGCAGAGTAGTAGAATCATTACTGTCACCACTGCACTAAGCTCAGTGTCATACACCCAAAAGTCCTTGGCATTGCTTTCTAATGAAGTGCCAAATGCCCTTTTCAGAGCTACAGGGAGGTATGATTCCTTAAACCACAGAGACATAGACTCTGCCTGTAATATAGAATAGGAAAAGCAAGAAATTTCGATAACATCTTAGATTTCTAGACTCCATCATGGCTTCCAAAATAGTTTAGCGTAATTCCCACAAAATGGTGTGTGAGCAATTAGCAAAAGAAAGACAAAAAAGTTCTGAGATTCTTAGCAATTACTATGTAGTATAGAAATTGAAGCGATTATCAGAAGACTGAATTGAAATACCAAGTCTATCACTAATAAGATCCAAGGAAATGAGGATAGCACTCACCTTTCAGAGACTCAACAGGCTTCTCATTAAAGTTGTAGAATACTTTCATTGCAGGGTAATTATGAGAAGAAAGAGAGTGGGGTGAGAAAGACAGGGAGGGATTACATGTATATCTTTTTACAAAGATTGGCAGAATTAAAAATATTACTGCTTTTCATATAGTATTTTTAGAAATAAACTATTTTGCAAGATAGAGCAATCACAAGTTTTCTCCATTTAGTAAAATATTACATCTAGTAAGTATTTTTGCCAAATATTTTAAATACAACTTGTTTAAAATAGAAGATCAGTGTCTAGCTGAGTAGACCATTCCTACTTAAGAACAGCGATTAAAACTCGGCTAATTTTGGATATAAGTACCCCGTTGGAGGGATCACAGGCCATGATTATCTCCCATTCTGTAGGTTCTCTCTTGACGGTTTTGACCAATTCCTTGGCTGAGAAAAAGCTGTTTAGTTTAATGTCATCCCACTCATTGATTCTTGACTTTAATTCTTTCACTTTGGGAGTCTTGTTGAGAAAGTCTTTGCCTACTCCCATATGCTAGAGTGTTGCTCTAATTTTTCTTCTCGTAGTTATATGGTAGCTGGTTTATTCCTAGTTCCTTGGTACATTTCAATTTGAGTTTCATGCAAGGTGAGAGATAAGGATCTAATTTCAACTCCTGCAAATGCCTGTCCAGTTTGTCCAGCACCATTTGTTGAATAGGCTGTCATTCCTCCATGCTATATTTTGACCCCCTTTGTCAAATATCAGATGTTTAAAGATTTGTGGGTTTGTCTCAGAGACTCCTATTCTATTCCATTGGTCTTCATGCATATTATGATACCAATACAATGCTGGTTTTGTTTTCAGATCTGGTATTGCAAATCCACCTGTTTCGTCTTTCTTGCTTAATAACGTTTTGGCTATTCTGGGTTTCTTGTTATTCCAAATTAATTTGAGAATTGCTTTTTCAATATCTGTATCTGGTATCTTGCTCAGGATTGCACTGAATCTGTATAACATTTTTGGCAGAATGGCCATTTTAAACAACAACACAACTCCTCAATAATTTTTTAAAAAAAGAAAAGAACAGAAAAAAGACCCTCTGGATCCATTTTTTTCAATACTCTGTAGTTATTGACATTGTGCATCTTTGAGCTGAGCAGAAGAAGACACTGCCTGTTTTCTCACCTTTGAAGTTGACATAAAGTGTGGGGAAAGAACCAGCACAGAGGACAACACAGCTGAAGCAAAGTTCATTCCAAAGACTAGATTTAAGACATGGTAGTAGGTAGACCAACACTGACCAATGTCTACCTTTAAGTCAGGAAAATCACTACTGAATTCTACTATCCGATTTAGGAATGGAACACAGGATGGTGCAATCCTGGCAGTGAGCAAGCTGAAACCCATGTGCTGAAAGACACTGGCTGGGAGCTCTTTGGGCAGACTCACTTGAGTGTCATTAGTGAGACTCAAGTTCCCTGTGGGGAAGAGGACACACACAACGTTCACGTGTACTTCTTGGGCTTGGATAGACATTGAGGTTATGTTATCCAAAACCATTGAAGTTGTTGCCAGGACAAGTTGCAATTAGAATTATATGCAGTGAAAACACTGTCATGATGATTCTGAATCCTCTGTTCCTGTAACTCATCTCACGATAAAAACGACCCACTTAAAAATTTTCCCAAACAAATATAATTATAAAGTAATTTCCTCACAGCTAGGCAAATAGATTATGCTTGATGAAAGTAGTGATAGTCATAGTTAAAGCAACACAGAAAATAAAACTACTAAAACTAGAAAATTTAATCTATTCCAGACCTACATATTATCTAAAGATATATTTTATCTGTAATCTCCCAATTTCAAATAGTGGAGATACAGAAATTTATATAAGCCTTATGAAATTTAACACTCAAGTTTGACCATAATGCAATCATACAAAGAAAAGAATTGGTAATGCTTTAAGGCAGTATTAGTAGGAATGAGTTTTAAATCTGATGAGGCAACTTTGTGGTAGGTAGCTCTGGGTGTTTTAAAAACATTATAGTTTTCAGTCCTTGCAACAACCTTTTTTTTCTAAGGTTTGAAAAAATTTTTTAAAGAAAGAGAGGGACAGTAAGAGAGAGAGAAAGTATCAGTTTTATGTAGGTTTTCACATGGCTTTGTTGCTCTGACACTTCATTGTGTACGTGGTGCTGGGGTTCGAACCTGCATCCTTGAGCATGCCAGGAAAGTGCCACAACCGCTGAGCCAGTGCTCCAGCCCCTGCATCAACCTTTTAAAATAAACTTTTATTTTCAAATAATATAGATGAAGAAATAAACTCAAAGAGGTCATGGAGTTTGCCGAATGCTATATAACTAGAAGGGATAGAGCCAAAATTCAAAACCAGGCCTTTTTCCCCCCCTCAATAAATGCAATGAGACATGAAAAGGGTGAAGGAGGGGGTTGGCTACCTAGGCCTGGCCTGAGCCCTTCCAAACAGGGGATTTGTGGGGAAGACATCTGGGAGCAGGGGCAAGCGCATGAAGCCCTCTGTGAGTTCATCTGTGCTCTGGGGGTCAGCACACAGTTGGGGGACCCAGAATGAGCAATCCAAGAGCAACCAAAGAGCCCCAGGGGTAACCCTGGGAGTAGACCAAGTCCAAGCAACAGGTATGAGGGGTAGCTCAGAGGTAGGGACACTAACAGGCAGGGAGCGCCATGAGGAAGTGTTTTGCAGGTTCTGGTGGCTGAGTCCACAAAAGGAAAAAGAAGGTGTCCAGAGCTGCTGCTTCCTAGCCCTTGCTGCCGTGCGTTTATTATGCTGCTCGGGCTCTGAGAGGATGCACACTCCGGAAGAGACTTCACGTCCCTGGCCTTGGGAATACTCACCTGAACAAAAGCTCTCTAAGACGGCTTCCACACGTGCGTTTACATGAGGCCTTTCTTAGAGGACACTGAATAAACGATTCCAGAACAACTCTGGGCAACTCATTCCTAAATAAATGGGCCCCTGGGTCCCACGTTCCTTATAACCTATAACAAACAGGACGGTGAAGCACGTGTAGGTAGATGTCGATAAAGATGACAGAGTTTCAGAGCACTGGGACTGTGTCACCTCCCACTGAGCAAAATAAATTAGAGAAGGGGAAAGGAAAGTCATGGGGCACATTAAATTTCATATTCAATAGGAACGCATGAGCAACAAAAGCCGCACTCGTTTCAGAAAAACCGTTTGCTTTTCGCAGATTCTGTGGGTTTTCTGGGATAATCTGTTCCCATCGGAAGCAAATGCTGCTAAAAAAGAAAAAAAGACACTGTATGATTGACAGCACAGGAGGGGAAAAGTTAATGAATTATTCATTAAAGCACTGAGATCCAGATCTGTTGTAAAACAATTTACAGTTTAAAAAATTAAAAGAAGCAAAGGCTTCTTCCCAAAGTGTAAATCCATCTCCGTAGTTGGGGAAAACTCAAGGAAAAACTGAAATAAAATGAAAAAAAATTATGATATTCCGTGAATGTTACCCTCTGAGAACAGAGCTCAGACCTCCAGGACTTCCGCAGCGCATGCTGCAGGGGTTTCTTAAGTGGCCTCAGAGAGAGAGGTCAGTGCTCTTCGAGCATGGTTTCAAGGGGTTTTTAAGAAAAGGTAATAGGTAAAATATTCAACAAAAAAAGAACTTTGGTTATACAATAATCATATCAAAAAGAACTATCAAATATAGCCTTTGAGAGGGAAGGATGGAGTGGGTGGGAACATTTAGGATTGTCCTTTTTGATAATGCTGAGCCTCGAGGCTTCGTGGAAGCGACCTCTCAGGTCAGTTAGCTCCTTGGCTACTTCTACCATTAGTTCAGAGGAGCACTGGAGAGCAGAATGCCTTTGCACAGGGGCAAACCCATTTCCATTCCCAGAATGCCCCCCCAAGGCCATTTCCTGTAAAAGGTGAGCTCCACACACAAATCTGGGGGGCGGAGCACACGTTCCGAGGACCATCATCACTAACAGGTGTCTGGATTCTCACAGGCTGAGCAGATCCACCAGCTACACCTCACGTACAGGGCGACTGTACCTGTCCAGGTGTGGGAGTGAAAAACCCCAAGAGTAAAATAAAAAGTGCTTGGATTGCCCATAAGTCTTAGTGTTTTAAATGATGTGTGCTTCAATGAGAACTTTGGCTTGGCTTTTATGATCTCACAAACTTTCATAATAGCCCTTTAATGACAAAAGAGAATCAAATCGAAGGAGGACCCCCCTTTGCCATAATTAACCTAAAGCTGCCTTCTTTCTCTGCTTTGCTGGTGAATTCATCAGCTTCTGGGACACAGCAGGATTCAACCCAGGACGCAACGCGCTTCTCTCCCACCCAAGTGGCTGGGTAAAACCAAGCACCTGCTCTTCTGGTTTCGCTCATAGAAGATGGCTTCCCTCTGTACTTTGTGTAACTCTTACAGAAGCCTTCCAGCTTTCTGTGATCTTAAAAGGAAATGTCACTTTTCAGTTTAGTAGAGATGGAATTCTGTTTCAGCTCTGACCATGGAAATCCACACTGGTCATATCAGCAAAACAGTCCTCTGCTTCCAACTTCCTTCCTCAAGAAACAAAAATGTTTACTGGAACTTGTTGATAGGGGATTGTTTTCAGCTTGCTGCTTACAAGATCAGCTAGGCTCATGGGGAAAAACTGTCAGGACTGAGGCACGGTGGGTGATGGAGTCCCCTCCACTGTCCCATATGTCTCGCAGCTCATCAGATAGTTAAGAGCCTCAGGAGGCAGGAGGGTCACACAGCTCCCTGTTGCAGCAGAGACACAAACCTGGGAGCTTGAACCCAAGTTCTAGAACAGCCCTGTGTAGACTGCAGCTGGCAGCTTCAGCCAGGAACCAGCCTTCCACGGCCCCAGGCCCCTCACCACTCTGCCATCCTAGCTCTTGCTCCCGCTGGTCTTCTAAGTTAGCAGGAAATGAGCACTGGACGAATGAGTGTCTTTACTCTTCTTTATTTTTTTTCTCTTCTTTATTTTTGATAGCAAAGAAGCAAGAGTGTTTTTTATAACATCATGAGATTGAAATACATTTTTATTTTTATACATATCTCAAAATCAGAAAATTAATTTAAAATAATTCTTAAACATATGTATGGGCATGCGAGCTTTCCTAAAAGCTTAATTGTTTGGGTTTTGTTTCTGTGGGCTTTCCAATACTGTTAACAGGATAGCTACTTTATAACTTGGAAAAAATGCAATTAATCATTCTTTATACGTGTTTGTATTTTCAGGAGAATGGCTGACATCAGGTTTTTAATTTTGGTTTGCTTCAAATTGAATATCGAGAATTCTTTTTGGTCATCACAAACTCAAGATTTCACATTGGACTTCTGCTCAAGTTTACATATCTTCTCAGGTTTGTGTTTTGACCTAAGCTGTTTCAAATCTAAAGAGAAAAAAATATGCAAATGGCCAATGTAAGCACCATTTCTCACGTCACTTCCAACTCCGTTATTGAAACTGGACAAAGAAAACAAGTGGATCAAGTAAAAATAGCTACAAACCATGATTCTGGAGAAATGAAGTTATTTACACAAGACCTACAGTGAAGAAGAAAGCAGCCCTGAAAAAATATTTTACTAAAAACAGGAGTCCCAAGTTCAGCAGAACTGGGTAGGCCACCAGCCCATGCCTGTGGACCCTGCTGCTTAGTATGTTTAGAGGTTGTTTGTGCTGGAGTTGGTGGGGAGGAGGAAACAAACGCAATCCAAGGCAAAAGTCCGGAGGATTAGGAAGCAAACACAGACCATCGGCGTATTCCTGACTAGGTCAAATAGAGACTATTTTATACAGAGCACCATTTGCATGCTTAGGGCCAGGGCGAAGCCTCTCCCGTCACTTCTTCTTGAATGGTCTCATTTGCAGATCACAGATTTTTATAAGTCCCTTGCCTAAAACACTGTCTCCCAAATATGTCAAACAAACAAACAAAAAACAAAAAAACACATGGGAAATCATACAAACTTTCCAATGACATTTATGAAAAATTGGATTTACTATTCCTTTTCAATACTATCCAAAATATGCCATTGCTGTGCATGCAAACAGATACTAATGAACACCTAAACAGTGACTTTTTAGTAGTCTAATCATGTTCTTCAGTTCCACAATTTCATAAGTACTTACTGCGGTATGCTCATAGGAGGACAACTCAAGAACTTTGTCATTACCTAGAGAGCTAGAGAAAACACAAAAAATGTGGGCATTACTTACAGAACGAAAGGAAGCAATGAAGATGTGGGCACTCACACTGCACTTAGTGCTTTTATGATACTCGTGGGACATGTTCATGTGGGCCAGCCAAAAAATGGACTTCCCGTTTCTTAAATGGAGCATAGAATGAGAGAGGAAAGAAATGATAATTGGTGTGCCCTACAGACCAAGCTCATTCTTCCAAAATAGTCTAAAACAATACACAGGGAGATGCTCTGGTTTGGTAATGTCCCATGAAGTGTCAGGTATTGAAGTGTGGTCCCAGAGGTGGAACCATCGGCAGGTGCTGTGATTTTCAGAAGATGGACTTTGTAGAGATGCTTGGGTCATTGGACACATGACTTTGAAGGGGATTGTGATGCCCCAGCCACTTCCTGTCTTGCTCTTTCTGGCTTGTGATATAAATGGTTTTGCTTCACCTCATGTCCTTTCTATCATGTGATACCCTTTCTGGAGGCCAAAAGAATAGGTGGCACCTCCAAAACCATGAGCCAAAACAAACATTTTTTCTTTATAAGTTAATTACCCCAGGTATTTTATTATAGTAACAGGAAGCCGACTTATATAGCAAGTCTGCCTGCAAGAATGTTATTGTGTCCTGTCATCTGATTTTACTTGAGTCAGAGCTATGACTCAGTACCTGCAATGGAATGAAATCTTCTTCTCATTTAATTAAATATCCTGTTGGTCAAGCATACATCTACAATAAGCCATCATTTAATATACCAAGCTTTTATTTTGCTATTGCAAATAAATAACCATAAGAGAACTGTATAGTTCATTAAATGTGCTCTATAGTGACTCACTGTGGGTATATAACTAACCTCTGACTATGCACAAAATATAAGTACATTTGCCATTTTAGCAGCAGCAAATAATGCAAAATAGATGTGAAAAATAAGAAACCAAGTGATTCACCTTTTCTCAGTTACAGTATGGTGTCAATAATCCACACAGATGATACTTTCCAACCTGTGTGATTTCTTATACATGAACCCCAGGAAAGCCTAAGTTTCGTGCACAGCTGCAGATTCATAATGGCAAGCACCATTCTGCTCAGGCGCTGAGGACACAAAGAAGCAGAAGTCAGGATCCCGAGGTCCCAGGAGACGCTGGGAACAGAGAAGAGCTTCTTGGGTCCTGACGTTCTTTGTATTTCTGCTTTATAACATAAACTCACTATACATCCTATTTCCTACAACATTTGGAGAGAGAGGGAGAGAAGACGAGGAGAATAGAGACAGGTCACAGAGAGAGTGAGAGAAAGAACAAGGAGCATGGGGTGGCAGCCAAGGGCGTCTCTGGAGGGATGTCCTTAGTGAGTGCAGGAAACAAGCAGCCCTGAATGGACGGGCTAGGGTAACAGCCACTTCCACTTCTGTGGTCCTGGTACTGGGCACAGGGCTCAGCTGGGAAGGTGTGCAGCCTCCTCCTCCCCTCAGATCTCTGGGCCTCCAGGATGCAAGCAGGCTCGATGTGCTGTGGGGCTGCATTTCCAATGCTGCAGAGCTGCCTCAGAGAGCAATGAAATACCTACTGGCTGCACCACGGTCGCAGCCCCGAGGAAACCGACGACAGAACCCCACACATGCCAGCATGGAGAGAAGCATGAGCTGCCGGGACTTTGGGGGGACAATTTGCCCTAAATGACACAGAACACATTGTCCTAGGCTGGGGAGAGAAAGCTTTAAAAGCCTGAGAAGCACTCATTGGAGGTGGTTCTTAGAGACAAGTCCTAAGAATAAAAGAATGATATAAAATCAGATAAAAAGAAAAAAATAGAGAAGGAAGGGGGCTCCCCTGGGTTAAGAAGCTGCTCTCCACAGGCCATCTAGCACACTGTTGGTGGAGCTGCAGACTGGTACAGCCCCTCTGGAAAGCAGTGTGGAGAATCTCCAAAAAACTAGGGATGAGCCCACCATGTGACCCTGCCAATCCTCTCCTGGGTATTTTTCCAGGGAATTTAGAATCAGCACATTACAGTGACACAGCAAAATCGATGTTCATAGCAGCTCAATTTACAATAGCTAAATTATGGAAACAACCCAGATGTCAGTCACTGGATGAATGGATCCAAAAACTGTGGTACTTATATACCATGGAATTTTACACAGCAGTTAGAAACAATGATGTTGCAGCCTTTGAAGGTAAATGGATGGCTATGGAAGAGATCATGCTGAGTAAAATCAGCATAACACAGAGAACCAAGGGTCGAATGTCTCCACTCATTTGTGGACTGTAACTAAACCCTGGCCATTGAGAAAGGTGGTCTATTATCATGATTTAAATTTGGAAAAGTTCTAACGACCTACAACCTAAGGCATTTGTAGAGATGTTTTGGGAAGGAGGGAGGGGGAGGGATAAGGGTGGATAATTGGGGGGGGTCTTGGTGGATAAATCTAATATTCAGAACATATATATATATTTTTTTCATTAGAAGCATGTTTGATTGTTCAACAAATAAATTTCTTAATAAAAAAAGCAAAAAAAGAAAGAAAGAAAGAAAAGAAGCTGCTCTCCTCTTCTGAGGAATTTTGTGGGGGAAGAAAGAAGAAAAAATGGAGCAACGCCGGAGGAGGCAACAACGGCACAGGAAGGTGTGCCAGCTCATTTGTGTCACTGTGTTTTGGGGAAGCCATGTCAGCAGTTTTTGTTGTCTACGAAGAATCAGGTGGAGAGGAAGATACACAGGTTCTGAGGCACAGCACAGCAATTCCCTGGGGGAAGGCAAAGCTGGCTCCCGTCTCCTCTCCAGCACGAAGAACGGGAAAGTTTATCCCTGCATGTTAATGATTAGACAGAGCAATAACGTGAGAAGGTGTTCATTTGCACAGCAGTACACCAGCGCCAGTCAATTCCTGGGAAATCTCTCTTGCCACACATCTCCCTGTAGCTGCAGAGCTCTCGGAAGCTCTGGGAGAATTCTCCACCTGCCATAATCAGATTATCAAGAGCAATGATGCCATGGGGCCCCACCATCAGAGCAAGATCCTCAAGTGATCTTTGATTCGCTGTCTTCCTAATTGAAAGAAAAGAGAATATTTTCTACAACCATGAGTTTAATCCTTGAGAACCTATAGGTTCTCTGTTTCAAGGAAAGAAAAAAAATTGATAGTATTTATGCAATTGAAGTTGACTATTCTAAAGCATCAAGTGAAGTATTGTCAAAAATAAAAAAGGGCTTAAGGTTTTATGCAATATAAATTACCACCTGGACTTTCGCAGCAGGATCTGCATTTATCCTCTCAGTTGCTATTAACTCTATTGCTAAAAAACGATGTGACAACCACCAAGCAGTGTTCAAAGACAATACCAATCAGGTCCCCTTCCTGTCCTTTGATGACTTAGAACATTAAAAACAAGGTGCTGGTTGATTTCTCTCCTGAATGCATTGCATTACATAGCAATTTCCCACACTTGCCGTGCAATCAAAGATAGGAAAAATTTGGGGGTGGGAGGTGGGGGTGAGATTTAAGTCCTAACCAAAGGATTTTGAAAAATCAATACAATTATGTAGTAATTTGTTTTACTTCAAAATAGGAGTAAATATAAAGAAAATAAATGTTCCTTGTGCCTATGACTTCAGGAAATCCCTCCACTATACTTTTGTTTTAGAAACCAGAGATGCTAAGGACAGACCTAGTATACAGTTGCAGAAATAGAAAATTCCATAAAAGTGAAACAGCAGGAAACAGTAGGTCAAAGTTATAAAAATCCAACCAACCTGGAAGAAAGTGTTTTCCCACAAATATTTAAGGTGATCTGAGATGACACTTGTGTTTTAAAAAAGGCCAAGTCCGAGTCTAGACAAGAATGCTTTACAGACTTACATAGGTGTGATAATTATCTATGGACCAGGTTTTAAAAGTGATCATGTCTGACCCCTTTGTTCTCCTCCCCAAAGGCTCTTGATTTTTCAAAACACATTGTGTCATTATAATAAACCTGTTTCTAGGGCAGAACTTTAAGAAATCTTGCAAGTGAGAGAGAGGGAGAGGGGAGGGGGCCTATACATATGCATCCATTATGTTCTTTCTGAGCCTGCAGCCTCCAGGTCTCCAGGTCGTGGTGGCCGCACATGAAGCATCTGCCTCTGTCCCCCCACAGCTGGGTTGGCAGTGTTCCAGTGTTTATACTCATGCATGATGCCACACTAATTTAGGTAGCACTGGTCAATCATGTTTTGCAACGACCTTGGCTTTTGACCTGGTCTTTAACCATTTTTTTCTCCTGTATCTATTTGCCATGAGAGAAGAGAGGAGAAAAGAGGAGAGGTAAAAGGAGATCCACCCTGGTTGCTGGCACTCTCACCACCTGCCTTGTGTAAGGAGAAGAGAGATGGCAGGGCTGGCTCCAGCAATACTGACACCCTTCCCACAAGCCACCACTAGGGACACTGAATGGAATGATGAATCTGAAGGGACCAGATGGTCAGCGTTTTTAGTGTGCCACGTGACTCTTCCTGGGAAACAGAGTGACTCCCTGGGGGAAAAGGTGGAGGTGGGGGGAATGAAGGTAGAGGGAAGTGTCTTAACAGTGACCAACCATTAAAGATGGACTGAAAAGCCAAAGACCACGTAAGGCCCAGATCTTGGATTTTAAATTAGTCTCCTGTAAAAGCAACCAGGACTGCCTGGACATGTGGTTGATCCAAAAAATTAGGACAGAGAAGGAGCTGGAGCACCCAGCACTGCCAGAAAGCTTTAAAAAAACGACTTTATAAAAAATAACGAAGGAATGTCAAAAATGAACCTAAAATGGCCAATGGCCAAAGATGGACCAATATGAGCCATAAAATAAATAATAATATAATCTTTATACCAGCCTAGAAAGCAAAAGAATATCCAGGAATCCATAATTACATGAATAAATAATAGAATAAATACTTAAGTAAATAAATGAGAAAAGATAGCTTTATCTTGCATAAAAAATACAATTCTTAAATGTGAACCGAAGGAAGGGAATAAAATAAAATTGAGCACCTCCCTAGTAATTTATTTATTCAGGATCAACTGATGGATGCTAAAGAATGTTTAAGGGGGGACGGATGCTTGCATCGTCAAAAGTTTCTCTCCTGAGTACGTGAAACTGCATAGCATACACCTTTGGCACCTTTACAGCGCAGAGAAATGGCTAGCAAACACATCTTAAACAGACAGCGTCCTAACCGTGTGATCAAATCCAACATCACTAATAGCAAGGCATACTGACCTCTTGCACCTTCTGATAACGTGACCCGGAGCAAGGACAGCATCACTTCCGGGCTGTCTAACCAGAAATGCATGTCCTCACTCTAATCATGAGCAGGTATGAGACAAGCCCAGACTCAAAGAAGTGTCCTCATCAAAAGTATCAGGGTCATGAGACTTTTTTAGGGAAGATTGAAAATTTGTCACAGATTGTTGGAAACTACAGCAGCATGAAGCTAGAGTTCTGGATAGTATCTTGGAAAAACAACAAAGAGAAAAGGACCATGGGGAAAGTGCCTGAAGTCTAAATGAATCCACAGTTCCATTTACAGTGTTGTAGAAAAACGAATTTAATGGCTTGGCTAACTTGGATATTACTAAGACAATATTAGGGGAAGCTGAGTAAAGGTAAATAGAAGCACTTTATATTACTTCTTCAGTTTTGTCTAAATAAAAAGCAACTAATCTAGTAGACAGAAAGTCCACTGAATCTCTGCAGAAGCAAATGTAATCCTACCCTGCACATCCACAGAGCCTGCAGAGCCTATAGATCTTCCCAGGACACACTGCTCTGGATAGACCTGAAAGCACAGTTAGCAATCCCAAGCCTCAGTAGAAAATAAGTCTTCCTGAGACAGAGTCTACAGGGTCAACTAAACAGAGAATTGGACTTAAAAACTAGAGAAAATAGGGCAATATGAAAGAGACCTAAATGATTGCTTCAAATTTCTAAGGAGGCTGAAAACAATTTGTCTAGAAGATAGAGTATTATGAAAGTTTAAGTCTACTTGACAAAAACAGAACAAATCTCAAAAGAAAAAGATGTTCCAGTATTTTAGAACAGCTAAAGAAATAATAATACATAAATCAGCTTAATGAAGGTTTCTACATGTTTTACTAAATGTAACTTCAGGTAATGCGCAAGTCCTTCCTCACTTGTGTGTGTATACGTGTGTGTTAATGGTAAAATCACTATGTCTGAGCCAGGTCCTGTGCTGTGACATGTGCTTCCAGCCCCTCAGGAGGCTGACTTGAGAGTGTTGCTTGAGCCCAGGAGTCTGAAGTCATCCTGGGCTACTTAGTGACCCCTTATCACTAAGAAAGAATTCTATTCGCAATGAGCATGGTAATGACAGGCTGCTTAATAAGTTCCATGGAGGAAACTGGCCACTCATTGGGCAAAGAGATCTCCACCTCACAGAAGATTTTAAGCAATCCCTCCTGGATTAAAGTTCTACATATGGGACAATATATAATCTTGGAATGGATAACCATGAATGAAAATTTCACAAATATGTCAATGAAAAAGTATTTACTTCCACAGGAAAAAAATGCAATGGTGTCAGAAGTATAAAAATTTTGCAATAAATGATGAACATCTGAATGACCTATATCCCTAACATACACACGGTTCCTCCTCGGGCAGCATTTACTTATTGGACCAATATTTACCGAAGAGTTATTTTGTATGAGTACTGATGAAGACTACAGTAAGCATCTCCGAACAAGGTGGACAAAGCGTAGGCTTCGTGAATTAGAAAAAAAGGAATGAATTAGGAAAAAAAGTCAGTTGACCTCGACCAATAAATAGAATAATCACAGGCTAAGAGTTCTTGAAGGAAGAAGTGAATGAGGAGAAACTGCACAAGCGAATTTACTGGAAGAAGAGTAAAATGAGCCAACACTGGAAAATGGCCAAGTTACCTGGAACAGCATTAGAAAATTCACTGAGGCAGTCGAGCTTTGTTTTCCTTTAAGAACTCAAAGTATTCCAAAATGACTGCGGTGAATTAGAATAATCATTTAAATAATTAAACTCGAGAATATGAAGGAAGGTTTATCTTATCCCTTCCTGTCCCTCTCTCTCTCCTTCTCCTTTCCTCTCCCTCTCTCTCTCTCTCTCTCTCTCCCTCTCCCCCTCTCTCCTTCCTGGCCACTGTGAGCTGATAGTTGTTCACCCACCATGCCCTTCCACTGTGATGCTCTGCCTCACCTCAGGCCCAGTGCAATGCAGCCAATCATGGACTAGAACCTCTGAAACCATGAGCCAATATCAGCCTCTCCTCCTTTAAATTGTTTGCATCACTGAATAAGATATTTGAACAAGCTATACTGCATACCTTTACAAAAACGTAAATGTTTAATCCTATTGTCAATATATATCGAAGAATAACAAGGGATGATAGGAAGGGAGGAGAAGGGGAAATGTTGGAACCAAGATAAAGCAAGGTACATTTCAAGTATTTGTAAGTATGTCACTGTATGTACTATAGTCGTGTATACAAAAATATTTTTCATAGATATAAGAATTCTTACACTGTACTTTTTTTTTTTTTGGAAAAACATAGAACCCAGAAAAGAGTCAAGGGTCAGGGGGTGGGGGTAGGAAGGTAGAGGGCGGAGCTGGGGGAATTGACCAAATTGTATTGCTCTGTTGTATGCATCAAGGAATATGTGACAACAAATCCCATCATTATGTATAATTATAATGCACTAATAAAAAATAAATTGTATTGGGTTTTTAGGTCACAGTGAGGAATGGCTGAGTAACAGGGAGAAATATCCAACACTGTGTATTTTGGTCAAATAAATGACACAAGAAGTCAGGATATTGTTCAATCAAATTAGAGTTGATAAAGTGGAGGATTTTTTTTCTTTGTCTCTGTATTCTTAAGTCTTTCCACATGAGTGTGCATGATTTTCTGCAAAACATATAATAAATAAATAATAATATTCAACTGAATTTAATTTGTGGGTGCCCAAAAGTTCAAAGTCCTATGGAATAAATGCACTATAGTTTACGTTTTGTTATTTGACAAACAGAATATTAAAATATTAGTATATTTTATTTTGCTTCTTTTCTCATGAAAACCTGCAGTCAGTATTATTGGGTTGTAACTTCATACATTCTCTTCCTATAATTAAGAAATGTCGTACTTGTTTCTAAAACTCTACATGGACATTTGGTTTATGGCTAAGTGGAAAAAATTTGCATTATCTGCATTAAAAAAGCTTTTAAAATATATCTGCTAAGCCAAATTAAAATGTTTTTTGAACAGGAAATGGCATAAAAGGGTCCCCCCCCATTAAGCTAATGCATTATTACATTTTAATAAATATATAATGAAATAATTGCAAAATTTATATATTTAATGTGAATTCTTTGTGGGGGTAAATTATGGCCATCAATTAGTTTTTTAAACACGGATTTTTTCCCCTAATCAGAGCATTCAGGTAAGTAATATTGAATAGCCCACACTCTAAAACCTTTTATTTCTCTGTGATATGGAAAAAGAAAATAGTTTTCCTTCTGTGACAAACATTGAAGACAGCGGAAGCATGCCTTTCGTTGGCTAGCTCATCTCTTGGAGTCTGCCCACACAAACCTGTATTCCCCCTGCTAATTGTCTTTCCCTGGTGTTAGATTTATTTACTTTTTAACGAGCGTTCATGCTGTTTCCGTCAATATGTCATCCACACAGATACAGATGATCAAAGCACAGCACAGAAGGGACCTGGCTGGAGCCCTCCTTGTGTTCCCACAGCGACGCGCGGGAATGGACGGGCTGGAGTGCGTCTCATCCTATTGTCCATTTATCAGCCCTCTGCCTCTGCAGCTATGGGGAGTGCAGAATTCACTTTTCTTTGTGGTCTGATGACAGTTTCAGGTTTAGTGAGGATGTGGTCAGGCAATGGTAATCTTCAAGCCACACACAAAGCAGCACTAAAATCTTTATTATTAAGTGCGTATGATTTAGCTCGGTCATTTGGGAAGATGATTCATCCTCAGTAGGTGTAAACCGGTTCACTAAACCTCAAGCTTTGAGGCCAAGGAAAGAGGCAACGGTTTCTTGATTCCACTTCAGGCTAACAGCCAGGTGATTCAGAGTCCTTAAGAGCCCTGATTCAGGCTTCATTTCTCACCGCTGATAGGTGTCTGGAGTTTCATGCCAAACAATTAATTCATCTTTCTGCTCCTCAAGCTATGTAAATCTTCAAAATGAGCCTCTAACGGGAATCTAGGGATTGCAATCTCTAAGTCTGTGCTACAAATTTCTGATATTTTTCTTCATTCTTCCTTGAACTTGACTGTGTGTCTTTGGTCCTAGCGCCCTCCCCCATATGATTATATATTTTGGCCAAATTGTGCAGGGGTGCCGCTTTTCTTGGGGACCTTTCCATCTCCTTGCAGACAGGTCGCGCCCATCTTTTTATCTGCCTGGGGCCTGGCAGCTCAGAGAATTCCATGACAGTAGACTTCCTCTTCTCTTCAGGTAGTTCTCGGTGTCTACAAGCTTCTTTACCCTTTCACTCTAAACTCTGCTTTCAGAAAGCTGCTGATTAGAAAAGATCTGGAAATCTCATCCTCTAAACTGTTGGTAGCTCCGAGTTGTTCACTTTATTTCCCTTGTGTTGTAAAGGAAATGGGTCCTTGGCTTTAACCGGTCATCTGGAGCTAAGTGCAACAGAATATTCTGGAATAAATTTTTAGAAATGTAAGGTTCCAGGGCACAATGCAGTAAAGAATCTTCCAAGACCAGGAATGGGAAAGGACAACTATTTGACTAAAGAAATCAAACACCTATGACATCACCATGCTATGTTACCAATAGGGTTAAGGCAAAGGACTACTGTGCCTTTCAAATATTTTCCACCGGGCTTCTAATGAGACTTTTATGCAAGGTGTATACTGTGTGAGAGCTTATAATTTGGCTTCATATCAAATGCCAAGGAGGTGAAGGATAAATAATAAGCAGTATCCATTCATTGTGATCTCTGAGATCGACTATACCCTCATCATCTCAGGATCAAATGTTGGAACCTACATTACAGCTAAATCTCTTATTCAGAGGGAATCACGTCTGTCCACCAGCAAAGTGATTCTCTATTATATCCCTGATTGTCCACATAATCCTACATCCAGGAGCTTCACAGTATTTTTTGTTCACTTATTTCAAAACTTTATATTGTTTTTGGTTTAATGTGAAAAGTACTGTGTGTTTGCGATAGGAAACTTAGAAAATGCAATGGAACAAATTCCCCTTTTCCTATTACCCATTCATTCACCAAATACGCCAGCTCTGGAAACAAATTACACAAAACTCTCATACTCGAGATAGCATCATAGTGGTGTAGGAAAGCTGATAATGAAACAGATGAACTCTAGAAAAATGTCAAAGATGACTAATGGGACTAAGATGTCCTGGGAAACAAGTGCTGCTTTTGATTCGGTGGTGAGAGAAGACCTTGCCAAGAAGGCAGCATTTGAACTGATTGATCATAAAAAGGAGGCTATTCCAAGATACCCTGGAGAACCAAACTCTAGACAGAATGACAGTTTCTGTAAAATACATAAGGTGGGAATAGGCTTTGTATGTCTGAGAAACAGAAAGGAGGTCAGTTGACTGGAATATGACCACAGATATGGAAACTGACTGCCTAGATGGGAAAATAATAGGGCTAAGCCATGCGGAGCCACACTATCCAATATGGGAGCTGCTAGCCACACGTAGTCACAGAGCATCTGTAATCAAAATAGTCTGAACTGAGATCTTTGTAGCTGCAAAAGGCAAATACACATTGGATTTAGAAGATCTAGTTTTTTTTTTTTTTTTTGAGAGTGACAGTGAGAGAGAGGGAGAGAGAGAGAATCAACTTTATTTAGCTTTTCATGGGGCCCTTCATTGTGTACACAGTGCTGGGGTTTGAACTAGAGTACTCGCACATGCCAGGCAAGCACTGTAACTGCTGAGCCACCACTCCAGCCCCAAGATCTAGTACTTTAAAAAAAAAAAAAAAGGACTGTATCGCTGAGAATTTTCATATTGATTATATATATTGAAATGATAATATTTGAACATTTGAGTAGATTAAAATAGTTTGCTAATAATTCACTTGTTTACTTTATCTGAAGTAGTTACCGGAAGATTTTAAAGTACATATGTGACTCACATGACTTTTTTTATGGGTGGCACCAACAAAGAGCCTTGTATGTCATAGTCAGACGTCTAAGTCTGCTTTAAGTTAAATGAGAAGAATTAAAAGATCCCTAGGAAGTGTTATAATATTGTTTAACCTTGTATTATATCTGTGTAGAAAAAGAACAAGAATAAGAAGGCCGTGCATGATGAGGCATGCATGTACTCCCAGCAACTTGTGAGGCTGAGGCAGGAGGATTGCAAGTTCAAAGCCAACCTCAGCAACTTAGCAAGATCCTGCCTCAAAATAAAAAATAAAAAGGCCTGGGGATGTGGCTCAGTGTTTAATTGACCCTGGGTTCAATCCCTAGTACCAACAAAAAAAAATAGAAGAAGAAGAAGGGAAAGAAGAAAAGAAGGAGGAGGAGGAGAAGGAGAAAAAGAGAGGAGGAAGAAGAAAAGGAAGAGGAGGAGAAGGAGAAAGAAGGAGAAGGCAGAGGAGGAGGAAGAGGAGAAGGAGAAGGAAGAGGAGGAGGAAAGGAGAAGGAGGAGGAGAAGGAAGAAAGAGAAGGAAGAAGAGAAGTACTGGCCATTGTAGTATAAAGGTACTGAGAGAGTAGTTTCCAAATTTGTTTTGAAGGTTGAATTATAGGGGGGGAAAGATGATTTCTCATTAGTGTCACAAGCAGTGGGTGGCTGTGGTGCTGTTTAATGGGATGGGAAGATGGGGGCCATCAAGGGTATGAGAGCAGGAGAAGGGTGAGGTCTGTCGTGGAAGAGCTGGGGACTTGTTAGACACCCAAGTCCACTGTTCAGCAGAGAAGTCGCAGCGCAGAGGTGGAGTGAGGAGGAGGCCCCGTGTGCTGCAGGAAACCAAGCACATGACCAGGTCACTACCAGGAAATGCTGGCTTCAAAGCAGAGAGCCCTCCACCACGTCCAATCCCAGTGAACAGGCAAGGGATGCAGGGACAGAGAAAGGACCCCTCCTCTGGCCACAGGGAGACCATTCATAACCCTGGTGAGGGCCACCCGGCCTTAGTAACAGCGCAAGTCCCACTATAGCACATGGAAGCGTGTGAGGTTAGAAAGGGAGAAAGCTGTGGAGAAGAAACAGCAAATTAAAGGAATGGGAGCTGCAGAGAAAAATGATAAGCATTATTCTTTCAGTTCCGCTTATCAGAGATTATCTATCATTTCCCTCTGGGGACTTCGATGGTCGGCTATCTAAAATCCTCCCCCAAATGTGACTCCACTAAGACTTTTGTTCAATTCGTTATTCAGAACACTCACAGATTTGCTTCAATCTGGAGACTGACATCCCTTATGTTGGTGAATTTCCTGTATTTTTTCTCCCTTTCCTCTTCTCCAATACTTCTTTTCTGTCATTCTGGAATTCCTATTATTTGGATGTTACCTGAATTTTAGGGGAAATGATTGCTTCTATCCTTTTTCTTATCCCTTTGTTTGTCTAAACGTTCTTTCCAAGAGTTCACCTTGACGTTAGCACCCCAAACTTATTGCTTTTATTTAAAAATTAAATAAAAGCAATAAAATTTTTTAACTTTCTGGAGCTTTTTCTTTGATCTCTGTCCTTGTTCATAGCTTGCTGCTCTTCTTCTTTGGATCCAATCTATTAACCAGGGTTTCCTGGAAGTTCTCTTTGCTTTCCACATGACCTCTGCTCCTTCTGGTTCCCTAACTCTTGCTTGTTGCCTACTCTTTCGTATTAGAAGCTTTTTTTCCTCCAATTTGAGATGCTTAGCTATCCACTACAATTTAGGATTTGCTCTCAAGCCTGGTGTGAAGAACAGAGCATTCCATGTGATAGACTTCACTCGAAGATGGCCAAGTACCCTTGGGAGACCACTAAAGGAAAGACAAGAGTTTCTTCCTGGGTGGAGCAGGCTCGGTAGAGAGGATCCCTCCAATTCTTGGTCCAGTATGCAGGGATGGCTGCTGATGGGCTGGGGCCAGGCCTGAGGCTCCAGCTGCTTTGATCTGGGCTTCTGGATTGTCTCACCTATAGCCAATCTGGAAGCACACTCCTTCCTACAGACCCGAAGCTGGCTTCCTGCCTTTCCACAGCAACTCACTTCTCACCCAAGAAAGCAAGAAACTGGTTCCAAAGAACCCAGTGTGCTCCTACAGAGAGGACCTTTGTGTTGTGTTTGATCTTCCTCTACCTTGTCAAATCACCTAGGATTCCTGTTTTTGCATCTTCATGCTTACAGTCGAGAATTCGAGATGCCTGCTAATGTTATAACAAGTGAAATTGATACCTTCATTCCTGGTGTGTCAGAAACATTGTCATGCTATGATCCTACTCCCAAAGCTGTTAAAATCCATCTTCGACAAGGAGGTCCATTTCAACCATGAAAATCATCAAAAGGATGGCTGATAGTGACATTTAGTAAGTGTTCCCATTGCCATATCCATGCTGGGCATTAAGTTTTATTGTAAATATTAATCAAAGTCATAGGGAATAAGTAGTGTCTTGTTTGAATTTGTACACTAAATATGGAGAAGTGCTATTGTGTACTTGAAACAATTAAAAGTTTCAGGACCAGATTTATAGCCAGAGTGGTTAATGGTTAATTCTGCCTTCCAAGTAAAACAGGAGAGACATTGGAAAGAAACTGATATCTCACCTATATCTTCCAAGATTCCTCTAATTTATATAAGGGTGTTTAAATAAGGAATTATATACCATAAGAGAAAGGAAACAGGGGCTGGAGCGGTGGCTTGGTGGTTACGGCTCTTGCCCAGCATGCACAAGTACACAAGTTCAAACCCCGGTACCCACATATAAAACTAAGTGTCGGAGCAATGAAAGTCATGTGAAAAACTCAATAAAAATTGATTCTCTCTCTCTGTCTCTCTCTGTCTCACTGTCAGTCTTTCTTAAAAAAGAGAGAGAAAGAGGAGAGAGAGAGAGAGAGAGAGAGAGAAAGGAAACAGAAGAAAGGCCAGCATTTCAGAGAATAATGAAAGATCTGGGAGAAGAAGAAGACAATGTATGAGAACGGAATAAGAAACAAGTAAAAGTATACATAAATTCAAAGAAGCATTGTTTTATTGATTTTGATTCCATCTTCTCAATGAATAATATATGTGCCTAATGGTTTGGTTTATAAGGAACCCACAAATCTGCTTCAAAAGACCACTAGAAGCTACTCAATTCCAATTTCATAAGAATTATTACTTGAGAAAGAACTCATAAAATTGCCCTCTGACTTTTTCATAGTTGATAATTAGGCTCTGGGCGAAGCTGTGATCCACTGTGCAGACCTCCTGAGCCCAAGCTGGTCTTGGCTCACTGGTGGGGGGAAATTCCATACTCACAACGAGAGCCCAATGGGTCCCTCTGCTTTTCTGCTCTGGGACCTTGTCCTTAGCCACAGAGGTCTGGGAACTGCAAGCTGCCTCACCTGTACAGGTAAGGAGATTAAAACTCTAGCAACAACCCTCCGCCAGTGTGAGATAGAGGTCTTGATAAATGCCCCAGGCTCCCTCTACAAGGGCAACGCTAAGGAACGCTCTCTGCAGTTGCAGCGTTCCCAGGTGGGACTGAGCCTCCCTTGCTCACAGAGACATTTATTTTTAACCACATACCTGGCTCCTCTTCCTTCTTTCTCTCATTTTCCCCTCCCCTCTCTCACTTCTGTTTATGGGAATTTCCTCTTGAATAAACTACTTATATCCATATCTTTTTCTCTGGCTCTGGCTTTGGGAGAATTGAAATATGGCCATATGCTAAACCTGTGCCTGTTATTTATCTGTTTCCGTCAACTCACATCATTTACAAGCATCTGGTCTTTACCTTAAAGAATAAAAATAATCTTAAAATATGGCCAGCATTTTTTAAAAATCTTATTGATATTGATTAAATACATTTTGGAAGAAAGATTTATGGTACATAAAGGAAAAGCACTGGAATAAGAACCAGAAAAATCTTTTTTTATTTTTTTGTCCTATATGCTATATTACTTGGCAGTGAGTCCACAGAGCAATTGTTTTCATCTAAAATCTCAGTTTCCCTAATTATTAAAATGGAGGAGTTAGATGTCAAAGGTTATCCTGAGATATTGATTTTATAACTTCAAAAAATTGTAAAAAGGCAAGCTTATTTGATGAAGCCACCAAATGTCCCTGTTTCCAGGTGGTCAGTTGGACATGGTTTGATATTACCTTTACCTGTCTCTGAACTTGCTCTCCCATGTCTGGGGTAACTCCCCACCCACCTGAATCCAAATCTGCTCCTGGCTTGGTAGTTCCTAAGGCTTCAACAGCTCATGACTTTAAATCTGTATCATATTTATTTTATGTAAATAGCAAGTTCTTTCTGTTTCTACAGAATATAACAAAGTAAACCACGGTAACAGGAAATTAAGACCAGCCCACAAATCCCATGAGAGCCTCTGGTTCTTACCCCTTTCCTGTACACATCCTTCCAGTGACACCCAGGAATTGGTCACCCAGGAAGTGACCCTCTCCTATCATCCTCTGACTTTACATTGTCCCTACAGTGAGGGAGTTTCATGAAAGTGAGGAAAGACCCAGGGGCTGTGGCATGGTGGCGATCAGGTAGGAATACCTTCCCTGCCCCCATAGCTGGTGGCCGATTTGAGAAGACTGAGGAAAGCTTCTGATAGTCACGAAAAGAAGAAAGTAAAATAGTTCCTTTGTCCTGACTATAGAAATTGCTGAAAGGAAATTCCTGCTCATGGCAGGTGATTAAACAAGCGCTGTTAGAGTCCATTGTGTAGAAGTGGTGAGTCTGTTTTGCTGCAATAAAGTGGTTCATTCTCCCTTTTTCTTATAATTTACCTTTCAACTGGTATTAACTAGGTTTATCAACTATCTGATAACTCCAAACTGACTGTAAGATGAGCTGTTATAGTAATAAAGTTCAAATGAATCAACCCAACTCCCCTAAAATAGAGGACAGCTACCTTGCCTTCACAGGGTGGGGAGCTGTGGGCAGGGGGCTCCAAGTATCAAACTACAGGTGTGAAATTTGTCTAATGCCTTGTCTTTCAACTTAAAAACTCATATGAATTTACCTTCTACTCAGCAACAAAAATTAATTGATATTAATTTCAATCTACTATTTGAAATTATGAACTCTTTACCCTACAATGTTTAAGGCAGAATAGTGGAATTTGGATTTTGTGGGGTTTTTTTTCCTGATAGTTTTCGTCTATTTGCAGGATAAAATAAAAATATCTCTTCTCCTTCTTGTGACACCTTCAAACTATTTCTGTATTGTACATTCAACCTAGAAGGTAGATTCCTCCTTCATTATCAGCATTTTTTTTGTATATCTGAATTCCTACACCATGTCTAAATTCAAATGAGAAACGCATTATCTTTGCCAGAGAAATACATGGTTAAAATGGTCGTGTGGAAAGAGGAGAAAAGAGGATTGTGTGGCCTGTTCATGTTAACACTTTGTGACTCAGGGGTCAGCTTCATAGCCACTAGCAGCTGGACAGACCCAGGAACTGTGGTTTGCTGCGGGCATCTGAGCTTCCACGACATGTACGGTTGGGTTCAAAGTTGGCACACGGCAGAAACACATCCATTCTGCTCTGAGTCTCCATTAGTTCCTTTCACTTCACAAACTCCTCCTTCATCGTTCTTTTCTCTCCTTTTCTTTTCCAAACCCATCACTGCCCCCTTCAGAGCACATATTTTCAATGTTTCTGCCCCACATTTTCCTCAGTGGCAGACACTGTTACTTCCTCCGTGGCAGACACCATTATTTTATAGCATTAGAGAAGGGCAGAGGTCCTCTTCTTCCTTCCCCATTAGCAACTCTCTGAATTTTGTGTTTCAGGAGTCATTACCTTTAATTCTTACTCTGTTATCCACAAACTCAGTGAGTCTGATAGCAGAACTCAGCCAAGGGCTCTGAAGATCACGGAAAGAGGACTTTACGTAAGTGTCTGCTGGGATTTCTCAGAGCACAAAGACACTTCGGGGTGTGTTTATAGGTCCATTAATAAGTGACTGGAGTGTAAGGTGTCTGGCTAGCAGCCCTGTTTCTCGCAGGCACAAAAGATGTGGGTTAATGGAGCAATTAAACATACTTCCATATCCCAGGGCTGTAATAATGTTGGGAAAAGTTAAGTGAACTACTAAAAAGGAGAGACAACAGTGCACACAGTGAAAGAACAGAGGATTAATTTCTGAATAGAGAGTAGGAAGTAAATGGCAGGATTGCAAACCACTACCACTTTGCAGGGCATCAGAACTGAGATTTTAAATCTTCTCTGTCAAAAATCTCATTTTACTGAGGTGAAATTGTCCTCCAAAGAAGCAGATAATGGAGTAGTATTAGATGGTATGGGGAAAGCATTTTGCGGAATTCAGGAGTTATTTAATTATGAAATATCTATGTGATGTGACTATCTTAAAGATATAAAAGACTTCATGAGTTTCTACAATGCAGCTCTGTGCCAGGAGTTACCTGTGGCATCTAGGGCATGAGCAAAGGTTAGAATGGCAAGATGCCATGTCCCTTGTCCCTGCTTCATGGAGTCCTGCTGAGCCTTTGGAGCGTGCACCCCCATATGTACCTCGCTCTCCTGCAGCGAGTGGTGGAAGACAATTATGCCAGCTGTCCTCAACAAACCCCACTGAAGCTACAGCTTCCCCACGTCTGCTGGCAGGTGGGTCCCGGGTAAACTGCAGGCTTCTACAGCCCAGCAATGTGTCACAGCGCTTCCTGGGGGTCTGTTGCCCTCCAGCGTTGCAGACAGCCTCAGCAGCTCACCACCAACTTATTTTCTTCTGGGCTCTTGTCTAGCAAATTCCAAGGATTCCCCAAGGATGAGTGATTGTAAGTGTAGAATTTATTCAAATGTGAATAAAACCCCCTCAGGGGAGGCAGACCAACAGGGATTACGACCTATGCACCTTAGTCTACGGGTTTATAAAGCTGTGGGTCATTGCTATTAGTCCAAATTCACCCTGATCAGGATTTGGAAAAGTGCTAACAGTATTGGTTAAAATTTCTGCTAATCAGTGTTTGGAAAAGCACATATGCTATTGGTCCAAGTTTGTGCTAATCAGGGTTTGGACTAGTACTAAAGCTGTTGATTAAAATTCATGCTCATCGGGGTTTGGAAAAGTACTAAAGCTATTGGTTAAAATTCATGCTCATTGGGGTTTGGAAAAGTACTAAAGCTATTGGTTAACCTTTGAATCTGGACTTCCATGCAGTTCTGCCCCAGTTCCCTTTTCTCCCTGCAGGTGGAGAAGCAGGAGTTTGAGGTCAGTGGATCATGAATGCCGGGAGGCTAGGGCTGCAGTGTTGTGTGGAGGGATCACTGTGGGGTGATAGCTGTGGCTTGCCCACCTCAGGCCCTGTTGGCTCCACAGACTCCATGCAGCTGCAGCCTGTGCTGACCACCAGGCTTCAGACCTCTGATACTCCACTCCATAGCTGCTTCTTGGCAGGGATGAGTGGGCCAGCTCTGTAGCTCAGTACTAGGGGAGCCATCTCACCACCACCTATTCCTTTGTCCACGTCTTTCCCTCTCAAAGACATTATCCCTCCTCTTCTCTACCTCAGAATATCCTGGATACAGGAGTAGATGGGAGGAATCTTGATTTATGTGCAAAACTCTACAAGTAATACAAATCCTTTAGGGATAAATAAATATATGAATATATATGTATGTCTACGTGTATTTATATAAGCTTAGAAATAAACTCAAAATTAAAATGGGCCAAAGAATTAAAGTGGCATTTCACCAAAGATAAGATGACAAATAAACACACTGAAAATAAGTATGCTCAATATCAATATTTATTATGGACATGCAAATTAAACCACCATCTAATATCATTAAACACTTGTCAGAATGCCTTCAGCGGAAAGGGCTGGCCACATTAACTGTTGGCAGGGATGTGGAGTGATGGCAATCTTTATCATTTGCTGGTGGGAACATAAAATGGTACAGGTTGGCAGTTTATGAAGATATTAGGCTTTAAATTTCTATATATCAAGCCATTCCACACCTAAGTATCTAGACTACATAAATGCAAAGATGTACCTATAAGACTTGTGCATGAATGTTCCTAGAAACTTTATGTGTATTAGTACAAATCCAAATTCCCCTTAACAGGTAAGTGGATATGCAAACTCTGCTACTCACCATTTCAAAAAACAGAATTAGCTACAGTATGGATAAATCTCCAAATGCCACATTATTTGTTTTTTTCTTATTTAGGCAAACTGCTAATCAGTTTGCCTAAATTAACCACAGACTAATGCCATAGTATTAGTAAGTCCCCAAATACCTTGCCAATGAAAGATTCCAGGAGAAAAAGAATGGCCATACTGAATTACTCCATTCATATAAATTTCTAAAAAATTCAAATGATAGTGGCAGAAAGCAGATCAGTGGTAGTAAGAGGGAGAAGAAAAGAAGGAGCAGGAGGGAGGGTGAGAAAAGGCCAGGATGGAGTTTAGAGATAGATGTGCTCACTGTGCTGGTCATGGTGCCATGGGAACACACCCACACACACCCACACACGTATCACAGCTTATCAGATGGAGCACTTTAAATATGTACATTTTATTATATGCCAATTATACCTCCATAAATCTCTTAAGATGTCTATACACTTACTTTCCTGCTTAACTTTTAACCAATTACAATTTGGTTTTTAATCCGGTCATTTAGAGAAACAGCTTCTATAAGATCTTCATTAATATTTGAATTGCCAAATACAATAATAAAGCAGTTGTAATCGTTATCTGTACCAAAGCTCTTGGGTATGTCTGATCCTTGTGATAGCTACCACTGCTGGAATTTCTTACTCTCTGGCTTCTGTGACACTTCAGTCTCCCAGTCTAATCACTGCACCCTCTTTGTGGGCTTTCCTCTTTTCTAGTTTCTGAACCATGTTTTCTCCTGAGGATTCCAATGGCACCTCGGTATGATTTAGAAACAATCATGAACCCAACTGTGCCATGCATAGCGGGGACCCCTATGTGCTTGGCAAGCATGAGAGCCTTTAACCTATAAATTCTACTCTAAATACTCGAGGCATGTCTCCATTCACAGTTTCCAAAGAAAATCTGTTGAGTTTATCTGAGCACTACAAATTAAAAACCAAACTCACCATCTTCATTATTTTTATCAACATAAATGTGTTTATTATTCACCAGAGAGATGACCCTAATTAAACCAACACTTCAAAATAGTTGTCTATAAAATGTCTGTGATGAAGATAATGTAGTGCAGTAACTGAAAAAGGAAGAAGTGGCATAGAGATTTGCTCCTTGAAATCAGTATGTTTCTTCTCACAGCTAGCTCCTGTCCAAAGTGACGTGGAAGCTTTACCTCTTCTGTTTCACAGACCTAAGTCAGGGTGACATGCAGGTCATGGTCCCCTACTACTTTCCAGTCTTCCAGATTTCTCCTTGAGCTTTTCTTCCTGTCCCCTTCCGGATGCTGATTTAATGCACCATTCGTGAAGTCAGACACCCTGAGCTTTTCTGCCACTGGCTGTGGTTTCTTCAAATTCTCCCCCAGGGTACGAGAAGACTGGTATTCCCAAATGCTCTCAGATTCCATGGTGCAATTTTGGCTATTACATATGATGGCACAACCTGGTCTGGTCCCTGCGCCTTCCCTTCCCTCATCCCTCTCTTGCGTCCTTCACATGGTCCTGTGTTTCCCCCCCTAGAGCCACCTCCTCCCTGCTGCTGACCACTGGGTGGTACACAGAAAGCAGAGTAGGGGTAAGATCTGGGGCACGCTCTCCATCTTCAGCCCTAAGCCATTGTCCAGAGCCAACAGCCACTCTTCTAAATTTCATTACCCTTGTCATTCAGGAGTCACCCTTGAGTTCTCACCTTGCATCAGCTCCTCACCATTTCTGGCTTTTACTACTGAAGCAGCCTCCTAAGGAACCCCACTTGATTGGCTGATTCCTCTCCATATCTGCTTCACACAATGGCTGCCCATTGAACCCTTCAGATGAAAGTCCAGGCTGTACTCCACCCATGACAAGGAAATGTGAAACCCCTACCATGGCAGCCAAGACACAGACCTTCGGAGTTATGGCAGAATCTCTCCTTCAGCCATCCTCTGCAGTACCACGGTGCTCTGGCAGTGGAAGCTGCCTTCACTCTCTCCACATGCACCATGTCTTTATATCCACCAGGTCTTTGTACCTGTTATCCTTTCTGCTGTAACGCTTTCTGCTGTTTTTCTGAATACTATCACATGTGTGTTCAGATTCAGAATAGGAGTCCACCACTCCTTGAAGACTTGCTGTATGTGTATGACTCATCAGCTCAATAAAACCACTTTTACAGATGAATTCAAAAGCCATTTTCAGGGTTCCTAAAATACCGTGATTTGGCCTATACTGCTCTACTCATCATTTATACTACGATCAATTTTAGCCAGAATCTATATTCTTTTTATTCCTAATATCTAATGTGTCACAGGCACTGCAATCATAACTTTGCACTCAATTATTCCTCAAAATGTTCTTTTAATTAAGTGTCCTCATTTTTAGGGGAAATTTAAGAAATTGAGACTTAAAGAGATTATTTAAATAACTTGACTAGTTGTTAATTGGGAGATATGGGATTTTAAGTTCATCTATGTAACTACAGAGCCTAAGCTCTTAATCACAACTCAGTGGTGGGTCTAATGGTCCCCCCTCTCAGCCTTCCCCAGGAGAAATTCTGTGCTCATCTTAGCATGTCTAGTAATCAGGTCTGGCTCCGCTGCCATTTGCAAACGCTCATCTTGTGAATGAATGAATTCTGACATCTACTTCAATTTCCTTCCACTCTACCATTTACTGACCATTAAAGAAAAATTGGAAACAAAATAACTTTTTAGTAAGAACAATTCTGAACATCTATGTGCTCCAAATAGGTCAAGTTTTGTATCAAGAAATCAATTTGTCTGGTGAATTTTATTCTCTGGTGACTTCATTTGCTGCTCAACCTTAAAAGTTGGAAACTCTGGCATTGGACAATATGAAGAAACCCCAAATAAAGCACATTCTGATCATTGGGATAAAACTGATAATAGAATGAGTTTGTGGCAGAGAGGACTAGAAAGGGAAGCCTGGTTGATTCTGGGATTTTAGAATGAGTCCAGAAAAAAAAAAAAGACTGAAAAATGAACTTGGTTGAAGTGTGGGTAAAAACTCAACACCTGTATCTTCTTGGGGACAACTGTAAAGTATATGAAACTTGAGGAAATGAAAGGAAAAATTAACTCAATGTGAACAAAGAACGTGGAGTGACTTCTACTGCCAATATGCATATGAGCCATGTTCCTTAACTAAGCCCTAAGAGTTCAGAGATAAGGAATTGATTTTGTGTGCTTGCGTACTTTGTTCTATCTTTGGTTTGAAGGAAGTGTAATTTTGGCATGCATTGAAAGCAGACAAAATGTATGCAGTCTTACTGAAGGCTCCATTTGTTAACAAGCAGCTTTTTTTTTAGGCTTTTTTTTCAGAAATTTATTTGTTGAACAATCAAGCAAGCTTCCAACGAAATAGTATAATATATGTATAAATTCTGAAAATTAGTTTACCCCCCAAGAGCCCCCCCACCCAATTGCCCACCCTTATCTCTCCTCCTCTCCTTCCTAATACATCTCTACAAATGCCTTATGTAGTATGTCATTACACCTTATCCGGATATAACACATGATAATAGACCTCCTTTCTCAATGGCCAGGGTCTAGTTCCAGCCTCCACAGATGAGTGAAGACATTCAACCTTTGGTTCTCTGGGTTATGCTGATTTCACTCAGCATAATTTCTTCCATAGCCATACATTTACCTTCAAAGGCTTCAATATCATTGTTTCTAATTGCTGAGTAAAGCTCCATGGCATATATGTACCACAGTTTTTGGATCCATTCATCCAGTGTGGGACATCTGGGCTGTTTCCATAATTTAGCTATTGTAAATTGAGCTGCTATGAACATAAATTTTGCTGTGTCACCGTGATGTACTGATTCCAAATTCCCTGGAAAAATAACAAGGAGCTTTCATTGCTTTACAGAAAGCACAAATATAGGGCTAAAACTCAGCTAATAATATTTTAAAAGTCAGGTTGTATATTTTTGCATATATTTGTTGGCCACTTGTATTTCTTCTTTTGAGAAACGTGTGTTTAGTTCATTTGCCCATTTTCTGCTTAGGGTTTTCTGTGTTAAACTTTTTGAATTCTTCATATATTCTGGATACTAATCCTGTTGGAGAAACACATGGCAAAGTTCTTCTCCCACCCTGTAGGCTCTCTCTTCATGCACTTGTTTCTTTGCCGTGCAAAAGTATTTTAGTTGAATGCTGGCAAAAGTATTTTAGTTTACTGCTGGCCCGAATGTTGATTCTTGGTTTTATTTCTTGAGCTTTGGAGTCTTGTTGAGGAAGTTGGTGCCTGTGCCAACATGTTGGAGTGTTGGACCTATGTTTTCTTCTAGCAGTAGCAAAGTTTCTAATCTAATTCCTAGGTAATTCGTTCCACTTGAGTTGACTTTTGTGCAGGATGAAAATGGGAATCTAGCTTTATTTTCCTATATATAATAACCAGTTTTACCAACCAGTTTTCATTTGTTTAAAAGGCTCCCTTTCCTCCAATGTATGTTTTTGCTTACTTTGATGAATATCATACAACTGCATCTATATATAGATGTCCTCTGTTCTACTTCATCAGTTGTCTGTTTTCATGCCAATGCCCTGCATTTTATGTTACCCTAGTATAATTTAAGGTCTGATATTGTGATGCCTCCAGCATCGCTCTTCTTGCTCAGGATTGCTTTGGCTATCCTGGGTCTCTTGTCCCTCTGAATGGATTTTAGAAATATTTTTTCTAGTTCTGTGAAGAATGTCAATGGTATCTTGTTGCAGATTGCATTGAATCTGTATGGTTTTTGGTAATGTGGGTGTTTTGATAATATTAATTCTGCCCATCCAAGAACATGGGAGGCCTTTCCATCCTCTGAAGTCTTCTTCAATTTCTTCCTTTAGTGTTTGATAATTTTCATTGCAAAAGTTCTTCACCTCTTTGGTTAAATTTATTCCCAAATATGTATTAGGTTATCATGAATGCCATAGATTTACTGATTTATTTCACAGCATATTCATTATTGGACTAAAGGACAGTTTTGATTTTGTATGTTGATCTTGTATCCTGCTATTTTGATGAATTTGTTTATCAGCTCTAGAAGTCTTCTGGTGATGTATTTTGGGAGTTTTAGGTATAGAATCATGTCATCAGCAAACAGACTTAATTTTATATGAAAAAAAATGTTCAACCTCCCTATAGCAATCAGGTAAATGCAAATTGAAATTACACCAAGATTTTATCTCACTCTAGTCAGAATGGCAATTTGTATTCTTGAGACTATAAATAATAATAAATGATGATGATGTAGGGGGAAAGATAGTTCACACATAGGTGGTGGGGCTACAAATTAGTACAACCACTTTGGGAAACAGTGTGGGGATTCCTCAAAAGACCAGGAATTAAACCACCACATGACCCAGCTATATCACACCTAGGTTATTTATCCAAAAGATATAAAATCAGCATACTATAGTGATATGAATATATAGATGTTAATAGCAATACAGTTCACAATAGCTAAGATATGGAAACAGCCCAGATGCCTGTCAACAGATGAATGAATCAAAAAATATGACATAGGTACACAATGAATTTTAACTTGGCCTTAAAGAAGAACGAAATCATGACATTTGCTGGCACACGAAAGGAACTGGAGAATATCAAGCTGAGCGAAATAAGCCAGAGCCAGAAAGTCAAGGATCAATTGTTTTCTCTCATCTGTGGATTCTGAAGTAAAATAGCAGGGAAAGGCAGGGAATCCCATGAAAACTGAAAGGAGATTAGCAGAGGAGAAAAAGGGGATTGAAAGGGAAAGAAGAGGGACAGGAAAAAGGAGGAAGTACAGAATAAAATTGATCAAATTATGCTACGTACATAAATGAATATGCCACAGTGAATTCCAGCTTTAGGTACATCTATAAAACACCAATTAAAACACAGTAAATAAGTAGAAGACCGGTAGAGAAAAGGAAGATAGTGAAGGGGAGGAAAGAGGGAAGGGGAAAAAAGAAGCACTGGGGATTGAAATGGAGAAAATTATCTTCCATGCATGTGTGATTATCAAAATGAGCCCACTGTTAAGTATAACCAAAATACACTTAAAATAAGATAAAATCAAAAGGAGAATATAGAGATAGACTAATAAAAAAGAAGAAAAATGTCAGATTTATGGTATCAGTGAAAACTCCACCTTTCTGGGTTTTCACTGACACTATAGCAACCTGGCTCTTTCTCCACTAATTTGCATCCTGATTTATTCATTACAACTGCTTCCATTGCTTCCACACTGCATTATAAGGTTTTGACCAAGTATGGGGAATATGTAAATGATTAAATTTTATTTTGTACCTTTAGGGCACTCCTACTTTATAGCAACCATTGGAACCTGGTATTCTCAGAGACACCTCAGCTAAATTTAATCTAATCTTAGATCTGATTTGGATAAGACAATAAAGTATGTGTACTTTAACAGTGATGTGATACAGGTTAATCTACTTTATACACAGTCTGATGTGGCAGGGATGTGGATGCAATAGAATTACAAAAGAACGAGTAAAATCATTTGCATCCAAGAATATGTTGTATCTAGAAAGAGAGAATGCTTCAAATGTGCTGTACATTAACAATACCAGCAGAGGGAAAATGGAAAAGGTCAGATAGTGTTTGTGCCTGATGTCCATTTTCCCTGTCTTCCTTCGTTGCAGACTCTGATTTATATACTGAATAACCTTTCATAGCTTCCACTGCAAATGGGACTGTTAATGAAATTTGAGGGGACAGTTCCCGGTAGTATCTTCTCACCTTGTAGTGGACCGTGCCAGGATAGAGAGAAAGTTTTTTACATTCTTCTTACTCCTCTTCCTTCTTCCTTTTCTTTTTTGCTTAACTTTTGTTTTGGACACAGAATTACAAGAATTCCAGCAGTCACCAAAAGACCAAGAGGAGAACTTAAGGAAAACCACAAGTTCCTAATGGTGAAGCAGAAAGCTATATGGAAAGTTCCTCTCTGCTGATAGGTGTAACAAAACTTCTAGATTTTTTTTACAGGGGGCATATATAAGCCTCTACCTTATTTGATTTTATATGAATAAAAATCTTCTTTAATGAATATTAGATTTCAACCTAAAGGCACACATACGGGAATTGGAGAGCAAATTCAGACAAGAATCTGTTAAAACATCAGCAGTGTCACTGACAGGCATTGTCAGAACCATGTTTTCAGCATTCCTAAACAAGGATAGCCCTTAATTTTGATCATTTTGGTCCTGCTGCATATATAGACTTGACATATAATTCTCTATTATTGACTTTCATAACTGAATCAAATCAACTTTTGTAGGGAGAATGAGTAAAATCTGTAATTTTTTTATTTTTGAAAAATCTAACATGTTGATTGTTCCAGGTGCAACCTGATATTAAGGGGCCAAACTCTCAAGGAAAGGAAAGGCCCATTTGGGTGAGCGTAACCTAATGTACTACCTTCCCTTGGAGACCAACTGTCTCCAGAGCCACACGGCTGAATAGCTGCGCAGAAGAGGAGGGAACAGGGCAAACCTTTTGGCAAGCTGTTTTGTGAGAAAATAACACTGAAGTTCAGGACTGGCCAAGTAAGAGTTCTCTTAAAACCATCTCAGGCATCCAGCTGGTGTCCTATACAACTAAATCATGGAAGTAATGGAAAGTCTAAAATGGAAGAAATTCAGTTTCAGATCAACTCAAGCTTGACTAAAATCATCAACTCAAGCTTGACTAAAATCATCTATGTCTAGATGAACTCACTGCCATTTTGAAAAACTAAAGACTATTTAACAATGAGATAATTATATTCATGGATTTCAAGACTGGATATTGTAAAGATACAGATTGATGGTGTTCCAAATAAAATCTCAAAGGATGTTTTTATGAAAAGTGACAATTGCTTATCATTTTTTTAAAAAAGGGAGGGACAGTAAGAGAGAGAGAGAGAGAGAGAGAAAGAGAGAAACATTTTTTATCTAGTTTTTCACATTGCTTTTGTTGCTCCAAGACTTTGTTGTGCACATGGTGCTGGGGTTTGAACGCATGTACTCACTCATGCCGGGCAAGCTTCATAACCACTGGGCCACCGCTCCAGCCCCTGCTTATCATTTTTATAGGGAAATGTATTATAGGAAAATGTAAAGAGTTATGAATAGCCAGGCCATCTTAACAAAGAACAAAGCTAGTGTACTAGAGAGATGGCAATGCAAAAAGCAATGTGGTCCCTGCCACGGTAGGGCTCATGGTTACCTGGCAACATCAGAATTTGATCATAAATTTTTAGTTTTTGTTTTCAAAAGGAAGAGTGTAGGATACATAGGAAAGCCAACCTAGACCGGAGCCTCCCCGATAAGGTGACCTTTAACCTGAGACCTGAAGGATGTTAACTAGGTGTGTGGGTAAAGGAAGAGCAGCCTAGGAGAGCGGAGAGCTCAAGCAAATTCAAAGTGTGATGGGGGCAGTGGGAGCTGTTATGGGCATTGAAATAGGATGAATAGGGAAGCAGAGCTGAAACTTGGAAGGCCTTGGAGGTCACGTAAAGGAATTTATTTGAAAGAGTTCTACCCTGGCAAAGAGTAGAAAAACAAGATTTCAATTGCAAAATTCTTCCAAGTCTTCTCTCTGCACTTGGAAGGATCAAGCTTTGAAGTTGAGAGAGTAGTTAGGAGACTCTTCCCACAGAAGTTCAGGAAAGAGAAGCCACTTGTGTAGAGCAAGGTCCTAGCGTTAGAGAAGAGCTAGATGCCATGGAAGGATTCACCAAATGACCACCTAAGGAGGCACTTTATGAAAAATAAAATCTATGCCACCATGGTGCTAACAAATGGTAGTGAGTAGTTATGAAGCGTGACGGAAGAACATTGTTGATTTATAGAAGTTGGAATATTAGAGAGGAAGGAGGGAGGTAGGGAAGAAAAGAAAGAATGGAAAGAAGGGAAGGAAGAAGGGAAAAGAGCAGAAGGGAGGGAGGGAGGAAAGCAATTCAGAACCTCACAATGTCTTTAAGCACAAAGAAAGAGGAGAAAAAGGAAACAAACTCCAGAATTCAAAACCAAAGGAAAAGTCTACGGATACAGCCTAAAACAGCCATTGATGTTTAGAAGTCAAAACACATGCTAGAAAAGGCTACAGGCTATGTAGTACAATCCACATGGTTAATAACTCTGGATGCTTTAGCCCATGTATTTAGTGATATGTAATTAAGTCTTATCAATAGGCTTTAATTATTCAACAGATAATCAAGAATTGTATAAATATGTGCATTGATAGAAGCCTACTTAATTCATTATGTGATATTTTACAGGTATGTCCAGCTTCCAAATTTTGTATTTCTTACTTTGGAAACTGTTATATGGCTTTGTGTTCCTGCACACAAAGGGCAGGGAAATCCTCGAGTTAAAATTATGCTACAGATAAGCCACAGTAAATGAGGCATATGTTTTTAAAAATTGAATTTTATATTATAAAATCATTATAAGGGAGGGGCAATTTTATTAATAATAAAAAAATAAAGTTTATCTGTACATTTTGTTTCATTTTTACTGAAGCACAACTGTTCCATCACTTGGTCACCTTTATTTGTAAGCAGAAATCACTGTTTGATTTTGAGGATGACGGAAAACTGAATATGAATCCAACTTCCACTGTCTTGTCACTTCTGTCAGTTTTTACAAGACATCTGTGCTGATTTCAGCCTATTTTGTCCACTACAAAATGAGTTGGTGACATCAGAGTTTCACATGACACAGTACAAGTGTGTAAGCCACTAAAATTTTATATAGAAATGGTGTCCATGTAAATACTTACATAAATATAAACAAAACTTAAATATTAATGTAAATAGTTCCTTGAAATTACTTTGTCTGTGCTGGCAAATTAGTCTTTTCCCTGCTTTAATTTTTTTCTCAATCTTGGTGTCTCCCACGATTTTTCGGTTTCAACTCACATCCGTTTACAAGTTTGCAGCAGGTTTAGAGGATGAATTCCGTCTTAGCTGGCCATTGAAGCTCAAGGGCGAGGAATCAAAGGACTCAGCTTTGCTATGTGATGGACTGAAGAGAGGATGGCTCACTAGGTGACATACATCACTCAGCAAGAAAAGACTTGGAAACAGATAAGGAAAGATCAGCTCTGCTGGGTGGTGGTGAATCTGCCACCTTGTAGTTGGGGAAGCCTCACTGTTGATGGGATTGAAGAAGTCAGAGCACGAGGAAGACAGCTGAAGTCTGCATGCACCCTAGAGCACCAAGAGATAGACAGAAAACCGACCAGAGCACCAGTGCCCCAATCAGCACAGTAATGTCCGAAATCAACAGAAAGGCAAAGGAAAACCCAAGCGAAGAGGGTAACGTGGCTGCTCTCACTTTTCCCACCAGCTGCGACCCTTTGTCTCCCACCGTACTTTCTCAGGTCATTGAACAACTTTGCTCATGTCCCTGATACCTCCTGGGCCATCTCAGGGCATAAGCAGCTGTCATCTCCATTTCCACACTCTGATGAAGGAGCTGCCTTATCCATTCAGACTGAAGTCATTTATGACCAATAAGCAAGAATTGCTTAACTGGGAAGAGAATAAACTTCTACTTCAGAGCCTCTCACTTGTACTAAGACCCTTCTAAGGGCTTGTGCTTATTTTAGAATTCATAAATGCATGTAATTTGCTTCCAAAGAAAACTCATCAAATTTGTAAAAGCTAGATATTACACCAAACCAAAGTCAACTCTTCTATGTAGGATAAATTTAAAACATTTTCGAGTTGTTAAAGATCTTAGAGGATGTATCTGTCTTCCAACATTGCAAGAGGCCTTCAGGCAATATTCTTTAAATCTAATTTAGGAAGGACCTCCCATGTTCTTGGATATGTAGAATTAACATTATCACAATGGCCACATTATGAAAAGTGCTGTACAGATTCAATGCAATACCCATCAAAATTCCAAAGATGTTCTTCTCAGAATTGGAAAAAACAGTCATGAAATTCATTTGGCAAAATAAGAGACCCAGAATAGCCAAAGCAATTCTTAGCAAGAAAAGTGAAAAAGGAGACATCGTAATACCAGACTTCAAATTACACTACAGAGCTATAGTGACCAAAAACAGCACCGAAACAGACATGAAGACCAGCGGACTAGAGTAGAAGACACTGAGGCAAACCCACATATATACACTTACATCATTCTCGACAAAGGAGCCACAAAGAAGCTGTAGAAAAGACAACCTCTTTGACAAATGGTGCTGGGGAAACTGGAAATCCATATGGAGTAGAAAGATTTTTAAAATTTAATCTAAGTAGGTCTTTTTAGGTGTACATGATATAATTAGGTCAGATATAGTGACAATTATAAAAACATGGAGTTTAACTTGTTCTAATTCAGTATCCCATGGATTTTATCTCTCACCTTGCACAAAACTCAAGTGAGAGTGTTTCAAGAATTAAGCCAGAAACCTTGCACTTGCTAGAAGAAAACACAGGCCCAGCACTCCAAACGTTTGCTCAGGAACTAACTTCCTTAAAGACTCCCAAAGCACAAGAGATAATATTACAAATCAATAAATGGGACGGCATCAAAATGAAAATCTTCCTCACAGCAAAAGAGTGAAGAGAGAACCCCAGAAAGAATGAGAGAAAATCTTTACCACCTACTCCTCAGATAGGGTCATAATATCCAGGATATACAAAGAACTCAAAAAAGTCAACACTAAGAACAAATAATCCAATCAGTAAATGGGCAAAAGAACGATACAGGCACTTCTCAAAAGTAGAAACACAGATGGTCAACAAATATATGAAAAAATATTCAACATCTTTAGCAATTAGAGAAATGCAAATTAAACTACAACAAGATTTCACCTCACTCCAGTCAGAATGAGAATGGCAATTATCAAGAACACAAATAACAGTAGATGTTGGTGAGGATGTGGGGGAAAGGTATACTTCTACATTGTTGGTGGGAGTGCAAATTGGTATAGTCATTCTGGAAAGCAGTATGGAGATTGTTCAATAAACTAGGAAAAGAACCACCATTGGATCCAGTTATACAACTCCTTGGTATATGTCCCAAGGATTTAAAATCAGCATACTACAGCAAAGCAGACACATCGATGTTTATAGCAGCACAGTTCATGATAGCTAAGCTATGGAGCCAACCAAGGTGCCCTTTAAGAGATAAACGGATAAGGAAAATGTGGCATCTACACCCAATGCAGTTACTCAGCCATAAGGAAGAACGACTTTATGGAATTTGCTGGCAAATGGAAGGAGCTGGAGGCTACCATTCTAAGTGAAATAAGGCAGTCTCAAAAAGGCAATGGTAGAATGTTCTCTCTGATATGCAGAAACTAACCCAAAATAAGGAAAAGATCAGAGGAACAGACATAACAGAAGGAAAGGGAGAGAAGAGGGATGGGGTAGGAAAAGACTAAATATATATTGTTTCTGCCTTCATTTCTAAATGATTTTGAATGGGAGTAGAATTCTAGCTTGAGAGTTTTTGTGTGCCTGTGTGTGTGTGTGTGTGTGTGTGCGCGCGCGCGCTTCCCTACTGTGTGTCTTTCTATCACCCTTGGCTTCCCTGACCTCCCTGCTGAAGCCAGGGTTCACTCACATGGCTCCCCAAGCTGATGTCTCTTCTGCTTTCTGGTCACTTTGACCTTTTTCTCTTTATCTTTGGTCTTCAGCTATTTGCCTCCGATGGACTTAACTGTACTGCTAAGAGTTCACTGAGCTTCTTGAATTTCTTCGCTAATATTTTTCATCTGACATGGAAAGTTCCTGACCATTATTTCTCCAGATTCTACGTCTGGTCCTGTCTCATTCCTCTTTCTGCTCTGTCAGGATATTTTCTCTTGAGCTCCTTTTGAGACCATCAGTCTTTCCTCCAGCTGCATCAATGCGCCTTTTAACCTCCTCTAATTACATCTTGATTTAGCAGGTCAACAAAATTTGATCCTTTTTATTCCAGGTGCTGCAGATTGAACCCAGGACCTGGGATGTGCACTACCACTAAGCTACAACCACAGCCTGATTCTTTTATTTTTTTTAGTTTCTAATATTATGCTGAAATGTTCTTTCTTTTCTTTTAATTTCCCCACTTCCAGGGTAGTTTAAATAATGTGTATTGAAACATCCTTAATTCCAAAATTAATTCCAAGATAATTTCTTGGCCCCATTTCTCTCTAGATTTGTTGGTTATTGCTTTTGAGATCAGTTACTGCTCTCTCTTCTTTCATGCCTGGTACTTTTTGACTGCATACTGCATTTGTAGAGACTCTAGCTTATAGTTCCTTCCTCTCATTAACTTTGAGTTGTGCGCTAGGAGGTGGCTAAATCATGGGTAGGTCACCTTAAGCCTGCAAAGGCCTGGCTCAGCTTTGTGAGGACAAATCTGTGTTGGGTTATTCTTTCTCTCAGGGAGGTATCCTCACATCTCGGGATTCTCTTGCAGAGGGTCTCAACTGAATGTCCAGGGTGTTCACCAAGTTCTTTCCACTCTGGCTGGACCCAGTCTCCAGAATTGTGTGACCTTTTCTCCGATTTCAGCCTCTCAACTAGTGGACTCCATTGAGCCTGCAGAATTTTTGTTCCTGGGCACAGGCAGCCTACTTTAGCTGAGGAATGCAGGGGATCTGCCACACTGACTTCTGGGGCTTCTTCTCTGTGTACCCTTCTCTGTCACTGCATCTTTGTCTTGAAATCTCCATTCCGTTTAGAGTTCCAAGCTCTTGAGCTATGTGTCCTCTGCCTACTGAGACTGCAGATCTCTGATTGGTGTCAATCTCCCAGTATTTCTGTTAGAAAATAAATGTACTTTACAGGGAAAGATCTGTGGAGCTGGCTCACTCTATGTGCCTCTCATTACCCTTGACTGCAGGCTTATGTTAATTGCCCTTCATAAAAAAATATTATTTTATACTGTTTGTCCAGGATTTGAAGAGATTTCACAGTGGAGGTGTAAGGGTGCTATTAACTGTCTGCCTTGTCTATAACCAGAGTCTCATTTAATAATTGAATAAATCCAAAATTATCCTATGTGTATCTTTAAACAAACAAAAATGTGGAATTCAAAATGTATTGTTTTAGATAAACACCAGATGGAAAATATTTATGGGTTTCTGATTTTTGATATCTTACACAGTTACACTGCCCTAGGTATGGCTCATTCTCAAATTCAGTAAATAATCCTTTATATTTTCCTCTGAAGTACAATTTGATAAAGCTGTTGAACAACCAGACAGTAAACTCAGAACCAAAATACTGTCTGGTATAGTTCACCTGAGCCTGGATATTTGAATTACTTTAGCCACATAATTTCCTAATTTTTTTTTCCTATTATGACCTCAATTCTCTCAAAGGAGTATGTATTCACGTCTCCAAAAAATTGTTCTACCTCGAGGAGAATATAAACTCAGAAAGTGATTTATATACTTGCATTTCTCTAAAGTCTTAATGTTACTTTAAAAAAAAGAGGGAGGGACAGAGAGAGAGAGAGAGAGAGAAATCAATTTTATTTAGTTTTTCATGTGACATCGTTGTGTTCCTGGTGCTGGGGTTTGAATTCACGTTCTCATGCATGCCAGGCAAGCGCTTTAACTGCTGAGCCACTGCTCCAGCCCCATCATTACTTTTTTTTTTCTCTTCAAAAAGGGGACTCTTACCTTTTCCTATTTACCTTCTTGCTCTAAACAGAATTAAAATCATCTTGTCACCTTCAGTATTGTTAAAGTTTCATTTCATATGCTGACCCTTCCTTCCTTCCTTCCTTCCTTCCTTCCTTCCTTCCTTCCTTCCTTCCTTCCTTCCTTCCTCTTCCCAGAATGAATACTGTTATGCATGTCTTTTCTTGTGGGATTCTCCTGTCATCTTACCTTACCTGCTTTTTAAAGAAAACCTCCAGAGTGCTGTAGGGCAACCTCAGTGGTATCTTTGAAACTTTGCTATCTATTTTTTTCCTTATTTAGCTAGCTTATAGTAGTATATAGTATGCCTTCCCCCGCCCCTTCTCTCTCTCTCTCTCTTTCTCTCTCTCTCTCTCTCTCTCCCTCCCTCCCTCTCTCTTCTCCCTCTAATTCTTCTTGAGTTTTACCTGAGCTTTAAATGCCTGGCTAGAAAGATTACATTTTTTTCTAGTAAAAAATATGTGTGTGCACACGCGTACACACACACACCTGTGCACGCCTGTCCTTTTCACGGGTACTGGCCCTGTTTCTCCTAAGGTGTAAACTTCTAGCCAAGATGTCCTGTTTTACATTCCTCCGCACAAACACTCCGAGTAAACGTCAAAAGTTGATGCATCAGACCTAGCATTAAAGGTTTCCAGCGGAGTCGTATATTTTAACTGAGCTGGGTTCATGCGTCGATAAATAGGGCCCCAGAAATCGAATTGCTTCCAATGCTTCCAAGCAAACCGAGGAAACGAATGTAAAATGGAACACGAAACTAACTGACCAGCAACATCTGTCCTTGAAGCACTAGGGGCAAAATCTGGGGACCTGCGAGGACGGGCTGGATGCGCCAGGCTCTCCTCCACCGACTTAGCGTCCTGCCTTAGCGAGCCCACCGGGAAAGGACCCCGGGACCTCCCCGCGCTGGCTTTCTTCGCCCCCTGCCAGGCGAAAAGGCGAGCGCAGCCGGCACGCGGGAGGCCTGCGAGCGAGGCGCCGGGCAACTGGGCATGCTCAGAAGCGGCAGGTTCGGGTCTCCAGCAGCAGCCTGTGCATTACACAGCGCTAGCAGCGCGAGGAGGAGGAACGCCAGGAGGAAGGGGAGGAGGCGCGGGCCAGCGGCAGCCGCGACCGCCACCACCAGGCAGAGCGGAGTTCGTGGGGAGGGACAGACCCTCCTCCCACTTGGAGAGTCTTCTGCCTGCTTTTGGAATAAAGGAATAAAAAAAAATTAAGAAAGGGTGACAGAAAGGAGAAGGGGGGAAAGTGAGAGGGCAGACGGTGGGGAAAGGGCGTGAACAGAAAGGGCCGAGCGCGCCGGGGAGCCCAGGGCGCGGGGGCGGCTCTCGCCGGTCCGGAGCGCCGGCGCTTGGGCAGGTGCCGCGGCCGCTGCCCGGAGGCGGCATGTGACGCGCGGCCGCAGCTGCCCGCGGGCGGAGCGCTCTCGGACCCGGGAGCGCACACCGCGGGGCAAGTCCGTGCCATCCCGGATCCCCGTGCTCTTCGTGGGTTCGCCGCGGCGGCAGCAGCGCTTTTGAGAAGACGGGAGATGAATCGAAGGGCGGCTCCGGGCAGAGACGCGAGAGCCTGAGGACAGCCGCTCCCTGAACGCCCAGCGGCGTGGAAGGACGACCCCGGCGCTCCGGGGAGGCGCGGGGGACCGGCGTGGGACGGCACCTGGAGCGCAGCTGCCAGGTAAGGACTGCGCTCCCCGCTGGCGCCCAGCAAAGCGGGTGGCGGTAGCGGCTGACCTGCTTTCTTGCCTTACCTCGTGGTGAAAGGAGGAAAAAGTTTTCCGCTCTAGCAGGAAATGTTTTTGCTGGAGGACTTTAAAGAGGGAACGACGAAACGGGGAAGAAAGAGGTTGTTCTGTCAATTTGGGGGGCGGGGGGCTTGAACCTCAGGTCGCGGTCTGGTGCGGAGTGGGAGCTCCGGGACTGGGAGTAGGGAATTAGGTGCCCCCCAGTGCCTGGAATGGGACGCGAATAAGGCGAGCGGTGACCAGAAGGGAGCCCGGCTCGCGCCCCACCCAGCTTTCGCTTCGATTTTCTGCCCCTCAAATGCCGGATCCGAGGCACTGAGCGTCCGGGCTAGCGGAGCTGCTAGGCTCAGCGTGTGCGTGTGTGTGTGTGTGTGTGTGTGTGTGTGTGTGTGTGTGTGTGTGTCTGCGTGCGCTCGCCGCTCGCGCTTGTGTGCCCGTTGGGGTCCCCGATTGCTTTCCTACGGGTTTTAGGAGAGCACCCGCCAATCTCGCAGCGGAGCCGCTGACATTTGAGGGAGCGAAGAGGCAAATTTTGCACTTAGTGTAACGCGGGCGAAGGTACGTAGCCGGGGTGCGCTTCTTTACCCGTGCAGTCTATACCCGCGCTGCGGCTGCCGACCTGCACCGGATCTCCTCTCTGGAGTCCTCCCCACCACAGCCTCCTGACAGCAGGGCTGATTTCTGCTTGTTTTAAAAGGCGGAGGCGCTGGGAGGGGTACAAGGGACTGGAGCTGCTGTAGATTCCACTTGTCTACTTGGTGTGCAGGTTGGAATTGTGATCCTGATCGGAGTCGTGCTTGTGCGTGTGAGAGACTCTTGCACGCAGGACGGAAGTGGACGACAAAGCAGAGGTTTGGGTATTGCATCCATATGGACAGATTTCAAGCGTACAAACCTTCATTTGCCTCCAAGTGTTGCAGGAGCCTGTTCTAAATCTGTGAGGATATGTGTCCCCTACCCTACCCGGCTGATTGTGTTTGGAGTGTGAACTGTCAGCTCTCCTTGGGAGGGAAATGTATTCATCAGAGAGATTGTGTGGTTGAGGACACTGGCTGTTTTTCTGTGTGCTTTGCACAGACAGACCTTTCCTTTCTCTCTTGGCCTCTGAGTTCCAACAAGACAAATAACGCCACCAGCCCCCCTTTTAGTCTTTCTTCTGGGTTACTACTTAGGAAAAAAGAAGCATGTTTAATAATTATACAGTGCAAAAAAAATTGTATTGTGAGATCATTATATTGCATGAACCATTCACCACTATTTCCTGTGTTTGAAACACTGCTCATGTATTTATTTGCTTAAGAGACAGCTCTTAACTGAAAATGTGGTTTTTAGAAGGGGAGTCTAGAACAGAAACATGCACGTAGGCAGGATCGTGGTGGCTACATACAAAAAATTAACAATAAGTTTTTTCTGCTTCAAATATCGTGGACCAAACGTGGGGTTGGGCTCACTCCCTTGTTATGGGAGCTGGCGTTGGAAGTGCACTTGTACATGCAACGCACCGTATATACATGGGGAGTCCTTCACATGCTTCCAGCGCTGAGCAGCCTGTCCTTAACATTTTCATTACATGGTTTGTCTCAATTAGCTGCATGTATAATTAGCTGTTGTTAAGCTAAGAGGCAAACTGTTTTTGAAGGTGTTTCCATATGGAAATATAACTTTAGCTTCAATTACTAATTGAAAGCTAATTACATTGCAGGTCTGATGTAGATGGTTTCTGTAGGCTGGGATGCTATGAGTTTGATCATAACGTGAAAATAGTGATGATGAAATTCTGTTTTTTGACTTTTCAATAATGGTGGATAATTATTCAAATGGGCCTAAGAATTGGAAAGGAAAATGAGATGAAAAAGTAGACATAAAAATATATTTGGCATGGAAAATTACCATGAAGCAAAAGTGTAAGTTGGGAAAAGAAATGTGTGGAATTGGTCAGGATTTAGAGAAAGAACAAGTGTTATAGTGAGAGGAGTTTTCTATTAAGCCCATAGTCATTGCCCCTTTTTCTACCTGGGGAGGGAGAATGCTAAAATATCACTTTATTAAGATTATTAAACCTGTATAAACATTCTTTAGAGTGGTACCTTCCCATTTTGTTCCTTATAAAGACTGTTTTCTTACCAAAAACTTTGTTATTTCATGCTAGAGTGAACAAAAATATGAACTTCTTTTAATAATCATATTTTAGCTTTTAATTGCAGGCAACCTGTTGAAAGTGAGCCTGGAAAAAAATCTGAAATTGGCAGAACTAGAATTTCTTGGATCCATCCTAATAAATTCAATAGAGAGTTAAAGGATAAAATTTAAAGTAAATTGCCTTATGTATTTGTAAATTTTAATGTAATTAATTTTTCTACATTTTTCCTTAAAATATCTTGTTGTTTCTTGAGCCAACATATCATTCTTCCCTAATAATGTTGCTAACATTGGTGGATTTACTTCCTAGCTCCTTAAGAGCTTGGACATCTGTAACTATTAAGAGACCATATCTTGTTTGCAGTGCCAGAAAGTTAATGTGGAGAGCAGCTGTGGAGTGGTGGCATTTCAGATGAGAGATGAATGAACTGTGAATTATAGGGAGATGGGACTCTGCTGGGTAGGCAGACAGGTGCCCCTATCCCTCACTTATGTAACCTAATTGTATATCATGATATATTATGTCTAATAGCATTATCCTCTGAGTGTGGTTTTAAAGGATGAGTGAGTAACTGGAAATGTTTTCTTTTATACAGTATGTGAATTTAAATTATGCTTTCCTTACAGAAGAATATTTAATAAGGCATATATGGCTCCAATAAAAACATAATTGACTGTTTTCCCCATGTTTATTTAAAAAAAAAAAACTTGGCATAGTAAAATAGCCTGATACTCACCTGTTGAATTCAAGGAATGCAATGTTTACCTAGATCAGTTTCCACAGAACTTGTCATCTGTGAAGTTCTTTTGGTCTGATGGAAGCCCTGTCCTAGTGTTTCTGAACTTCAAGATAGAATTTCAACCTCAGCATCTACTGAATTTGACAAGAGGCAAAGCTTGTTCAGTGGACAGTTAGTTTCTGGTGCCTGACCCGGCTCCCCCTTGTCCTGTGATTGTTCAGATCGAATGCAAAGTTGATTCCTCATCCCAAATCAGTCTCATCACGCCACTCTCTCCACCAGCTGCCCCTGGAGAGGCTGGTAGGTGCAAAGGCCCCTTCCTGGAAGGGCTCTGTTAGACTGCTACATTAGTCTTCAAACCAAATAACAAATATGGTTTTGCTGCTGTGGAGCTGTTGAAAATGTTGCACCGCAGCATGCCTTACGTCCAGCCCCTGTGAACGCCTTAGGCTTTTCCTTCTGAGCAGCTTACATGGAGATGGTGGTGTTTGCCCTGTCCACACCTCAGGGTGGCTTTGCGAAAGTCGTATGGAATGGCCTTTTGAACAAACTCGGAAACCACATGAAATGTGGCTTGATTGTTCCCCAGACTCCCTCAGTAGTGGTTGGTAGGAGCACAGAGCGCCAGCCTGGAGCTGGGCTCCGGCCCAGTGGCTCGCCCTGGGTGTTCCTTTCTGTCTCTCCTATGTCTTGGCAGCGGACGGACTGTTCAGCTGCAGCAAGCTGTCCCATTGGGTTGGGGATTTGCGTTCTTCCACCTGTTGGAACTTCCTGCCCCTACCCTTCTGAGGCCTTTTCTGCTGGGCCTGCTGTTGATGACAAGAACCTACACTGGGAGAAATCTGGGCCACTGCCATCTTCTCACTCATTGTGCTTGCTTCTTTGAAGTCAACACAGATATGGACACTGAGAAAGCCAGTGGTGGAAGAAAGGAGTCAGATAAGCAGAAGCAGCTTGGGCCTTGAAGCCCTGCCTTCCCAGGCTGCTCTGTGTGGGCCCAGTGGCCCAGCCAGCCTGAGCTGAGTTTGCCTGCCTAACCCTGGGGAGTTCTAGTAATTTCCTGGTCCCCTGGCTGCTGTTTCTCTAGCCCTTGTCATATTTGCTGTTTCATAGGACTAGGCTTATCTTGTGTTTTCAATTCACATTTTCAGTCCTGGACTAAATGTTTTGCCTGGAAAGCCTTTAGCAATGACCTTGACAGTCAGCCTTGCTCTTGCCAAGAACTCTCCAGGAGCAGGACTCTATTCTCTGCCTCAACCCCGGTGTGCATGTGGACAGACCTTGGGACCTAAGACACAGCCACACTCCTGACAGTGTATCATTTCAACCTGGAGAGTTGTGCGGCCAAGTTCCACTTGACAAATAAAATCTCCTTGTCTGTCCTTGTTGGCAGGATCAGATCTCCACCCTCTACACCCCTCCTGGCCACTGTAATTTGAGTTGCTGATTATCCACTAGTGAATTAATCCTTCATTCATTAGGTCATTTGTTCTGGCCCAGCCCTCGCCTGTTTCCTGTGCCCACTGTTCCCTTGAAGTCTGGCATACAGCTGAGCCATGACATGTTTTACCTTTAGTCACCAATATGCCACAGGAAGTGGCACTAGCATAGGCATCCCAGCCCAGGCTGGATGTCCTCCAACTACTGGTGTTTCAGTAAAATTCAGGTGAATTGAACCAAAGTTACAGACAATCTGCCTGTTCCAGGGAGGGTCTCCAAAAGGAGTGGCTCCTAGACATTTGCTTCCGGGCCCCAGAGTTTCTCCTTGCAGGAGGTCCTGATGCTTTCTGCTGAGCCTCCTCATCTGCTACATATGGCCCTGGAAACCATTCAGTTGTCACTTGTCTTGCTGGAGTGTGTCCCTCCCACTGGAATTACCCATGGAATCCAGGCTGGAGAGAAAAGTGGTTGCTGCTTACATAGGTCGATTCTTGTCCATGAGCTTTTGAAGTTCCATCAAGCCAGCGTTCACTGTTGGGGAAGCCAGCAGTAACTCACAGATTCAGAAATCATGGAAATTTCAACTTGATTGGTTCTTTGTTTCATATCAATGATAGCATCAATTCACGTGTATGTGTAGGGACACACACACATATGCATATCCATTTGAAAGGGTTGTTGAATGTAGTACCTTCTGTGGTTTTCCACTTTCTTTCTACAGAATGGTCTAAACCACAAATTTTCTTAGGTGCAGATCCCTGAAGGTGTTGACATGGGAAAGAAGTTCCCATATAGGGTGTCTTCCTCTTTGCCTAAGGTTTCCCACATGTTCCCTAACGCATGGCACACACAGGTCTTCTGTGATGAAAGAGCTGTTGGGAAACAGCAATGGCCACGGTACTTCTTTGTGTGGGTCCCCCTTTTTCCCATCCTACCTGTCAAGTCCTTCCCATCTAGGAAGGACCCGCCATCCCTGTCCAGCCTTCCTGAGTGCAGCTACCGCTCTGCTTTCTCGGCAGTGAAACCCTTTCAATCGCTTGATTCATTCAATTAGTAGAAACTGGTGACCTGAGTGGGCAGCTACGAGCCATATCGCCTCCCTCTGAGTGCTGGTGGTACCTCCTCTCTTTAAAGTTAAACTCAAGAATAAGCTAGGTAATATTTATGTGAATTTTCTCCAAAGTTAACTATATGGGAGAGTATGATAAGTAAACTTGAATAAATAGAATGCGTAGCTCAGTCCATCTCATCTGTCCCATGCATCTCTAGACACATGGTGCATATCTTTGTTGTAACTTTTCTCTGCCAGTGAACCCATGTGCCAGGCACCATGGATGCTGATTTGGGTGCATAGGAAGGGTGAGTCCAGAGCTCTTGCTTCTAGGAGCAGGCAATCAACATGAGCGATAATAGCTCATGTTGATAATAGCTCCACAAATCTCAGCGTTGGGAGATATATTAAATAATATTAGACTAATATGTTAATATGTTAGATATTGTGTTAACATGCTAGGGCTTAACACAACAGAAGTTTATTCTAATGCTGAAGCCAGACATCTGAAATCAAGGAGGTGACCACATTCCTTCTAAAGAGTCTTGAAAGGGAGGAAAAATCCGTCCTTGGTTCTGACAGCTTTTGCAGCTTCTGCATTCCTTTATTTCTGAGGCAGGGTCTCCTTCCACTGCCTGGGCAGACCTTGAACTCAGGATCCTCCTGCCTCAGCCTCCCCAGCAGGTGTCAGCACTCTCTGCCTTGTGACACTTCCTTCTTTTCTCTGCCATGTCACATTGCCTCCTTTTGAGTCTGGAAGGACACATGTAATGGCATCAAAGGCCAGCCCTGAAAACCCAGGAGAGACATCTTCTCTAAAGAAGATCACATTCTTGATCACCTCCCCTGCCATATAAGGCAGTCAAGGATGCTGGGTTTGGGAGGTGGGCAGATCTGTTGAGGGACCTCCATGCAGACACCTGCAGATGTCATCAGTGGACAACTTCTGCCATGTGAGTTGATTAGTGTCCTTCAAAATGTGTGGCCTGTTTGTTTTGAGAAGTTCAGGTTCATAGGGAAGCTTTGTCCACTCTCAGAGAATAGTGAAAGGCAGATCTTCACTGCATTGAGCCAAAAAATCCAATTCTTACTCCCTGAGCTCATTTGCCTTCTTCTAATTCTGGGAATAAGAATGAGAACACTTCTGAACTTCCTTTCATAAGAAAGCCTTTACATTTTGGTAGTGTAAAGTTGACTCAGCCCAGACTCGTGTGTACTTCCAGATTTTCATGTTCATTCTTAACATTTTTGTTTACATTCAGAGAAGAGTCTTCCCGCCTCCACAATCCCACTGTTCTCCCACACTAAGCCCTTGGCTTCATATGGGGCCCACAGGAGCTACTCTTCCAAAGGTCACGGATGCAGCAGCCCCTTCATGGCTTTCTGTAACCTCCCTGGACCATCTTTGAGCTCCCCTCATTTTCAGAACATCTTTACTGCAGGGGTCTCCTCTCTCCTGGTTCTTTCTCCTCCCAGCTTCCCACTCCTGACTCCTGCCAGCTGCAGGGCTGGCCGAAGCGTCCTTGGTGGTTAACTCCCAAGCCCTATCCCTGCCTCTCCCCTCATGACTTTCTCCCTTTTCATGGTTTCAAACGCCCTCACCCTGTGAGTCATACATTTCCTCTTCTCCAAGCCCCACCTGGCTTTGGAAAGGACCGATGCTCTGAGCTCTCTGGATACAGCCGCTTCCCTTGCCTTTTCCTCATTCTGCTCCTCTCCTGGGCTTCCCATCTCTATGAATAGCGTGACTATCCTACATTTCTGAGTAAATTTGCCTACTTTCTTTCTCTTGCCTCCCACAGTTAGCCAGACACCAAATTCTAGTACCCAACCAAGTGGTACCTCAACTTCTAGCTTCTTTCAGCCCCTTCCTTCTTTGCTCCTCCAGCTTCAATGTGCATTCAAATACATAAGAATCCTAGGAAGACAGGGACTCTGACTCGTGAGGTCTGGGTGGAGACCAAGAGGCTTCATTTCTAACAAGTTTCCAGGGGATGCAGATTCCCCTCTGTGCTCAGACCACATTGAGGTTGAAGGTCTTAAATTATGCCTTGATACTTTTCTGTTAGCCTTGGAGGCTCCCAGATGATCTCATGGACCATTGTCTCGCCTGACTCTTCAGTGAAGTCAAAATCTGATCATTTTTGTCCTCTTCTCAGACATCTCCTTTGACATCCTCTTCCACTGTCTACTAAATAGCAACAAAATGCCCTGCATCAGCTTCCGCCTGTGTCCTGGCCTGATTTACATTTTAAGCTCAGGCTGGATCTCAAGGTCGCCCTTCGCTTGGTTCTAAGCACTCACTGTGCCTTCTGCACTGTTCCTGTGCTACTCCGGATGCCCTTTCTACCACACCTTCAGGGATCCACATCTTAGCAATTTGTCAAGGATGGCTTGAAATGTCATTTCTCCCTAAGGATTCATCTTCCAGGACTTTATCAGAATCTCAGTCTTATCAGCGATCACCTTCATCCCTGTTTTTTTGTGTATGTACATAAATTATTTCAGCAATCAGACTGAAGTTCTTGAAGATGCCTTTGACAGCTCTCAAGTAGAAGCATGGAGTCTTTCCCTTAAATGATCGATGTGCACATTGACATATGAAATATGTGAATATAGTGTTTTTGCTGCTTATCACATTATGAAAGTAATGCCTGTTCTATCAAATTCAAAATTACATAATTATGTAATTTTAAAAGGAAAAGTGCACCATCACTCAATACCCCCAAAGATAACTGTGGTTAACAATGTGATGTATAATCTTCAGATGTTTTCTTATACTGCTATAGATGAGATCCAGAATGTCGCCCCAAGGCCTCTGTGCTAGAAGCCTTGGTCCACAGCTTGGTGCTATTGGGAGGTGGTGGAAACTTTTGAAGGCAGGGCTTAGCGGGAGGACTTTAGGTCATTGGGGAAATTTCCTCAAAAGGGATTACAGGAACCAGGTCTCTTCCTTTGTCTCTTTCCTCCCTGGTGATGGTTTTGTTCTACTTTGTGCTTCTCCCATGGTGCTGTACCTCACTAAAAAAGACCCAAAGCAACAGGGCTAGAAATCAGTCATGGTCTGAAAGATTCAAAACTGTGAGCCAAGGTAAACCTTTTCTCTTTGCTAGTTTATCTAGCTCAGGTGTTTATGGCAGAGACAGCTGCCTAACACATATGTACAACCTAACATTTACTATCTACAAACCTGGGATAATAATAGACTTCTGAATCTTGACTTTAAATTTAAATCTTCCTCCCTATTTTTAAAATCTACAGTTCATTCCAAAACACTGGCTGATTTAACTACATAAAAAAAATCAATTCACTGAAAACGGTCTAGCAGTATAGAACTGTTTACTTTGAATTGCTTATCAGTTAGGCATATCTTTATTCAGCAGTTTCTCTGCTCCCAGAATTGTATGAGGCATTTTGAATTTCTAACATTAAGACACAGAAACTGCCCTAGAAGATCCAGCCGAGGCCTTCAGAGTAATGTTGTATGATGGATTGATGGAGGGGTAGTGATCATTCTTCTTTTGGGGCAGATTAAAATTGTCAAGTTTGATAGCATGCATTTTCAGATTGCTGAATTTTATGTTGAAATGTAAACTTTAACATTCCTTCAATCTATAAAGACCAGGTGACATGTTTTGGATTCTGAATACATACATATTCATCTATTTACCTAAACCACGTATGCATATGTGTATCACTGTTTGTTTCATGAATGAACCATAAACAGACTAAAGATGGAATGGTTTTTAACAAATATTTAACAAAATACATTTGGTAAAACTTCAGTTTAGGGAGGAGTATGGCAAATAAACATAAAATGTCATGTGAGCTATGTGTTGGACTGCTGAGTGAATGTACAGTATAAGGCACTGGTAGGAAAGAAAATCCTTAAATAACTCAAAATTAATATTCCTCCAAGCATTTAAGAAGGATAGCTCTTAATAATGCTGGATGTTTTCTGTTGGTCTTTTGAAAACAAAATCAAAGCTGAGCGCAGCCACCTGCACCTGTAGTCTCAGCTACTTGGGATCCTGAGGAAGGAGGACCTCTTGAGCCTAGGACTTTGAGACCAGCCTATACAACATAGTGAGGACCCCTCCCAAAAAATCAGTTTTGCAGCAGAATTATGGAGGGTCATTTTGTGGTTAAGGTTGGAGCAGGAGTATGCTTGAGGGACTGGGAGTTGTCAGCAAAATGGGTTGTGTCTGATGGAGAAGAACTTACTGCGAGTCAGTAAGAATCATCCACATTTGTGAAGTTACATAAAGAAGACTTCTACATCTTCTCTCAAACTCCTGAAAACTTCATTCATTGTTTTAGTTACTCTGTCTTGCTTGAGATATCATCTGTTTTGTTTATAATTTAGGACCAAGAAAAATTGAACCTCTTCTGGAATAATGAAAGCAGTTATCTGGTAATTAAATTAAACCATCTTTGTTTGTATTTTTGCACTGGCTGCTGGGAAACTCAGACCTAAAAATAATACTCGGCTACAGTAGACAGTTTTTCCATATACTACTTCTCCCTTTTATCTAGTCTTTTTTACTTTTTTTTTTTTACCTTTCAGTTTTAATGTAAGCTCTCGTGGGTACTCTTTTGGAAATGGGCAGGGTATAATTTAGAAATTAAAATGATGCCTGTGGATGTATGAGTATACATTAAGATAAGAAAAAATGGGAATAAGTGAATACTTTTGAAACAAATCAAAGGAGAGAAAGCAATATGTTGGGACCAATATCCCTTCGGATCCTTGAAAACCCCAGCAACACCATGGGTAAAGAAATAATTTCTAGGTCGATGCAGGATAATCCAGAGAAAATGTGTTGAGGATGATGATGCAGGGTGATAATTTAGTTCTTTATTTTCAGATGGTGTCTCATTGAGTCCACAGCTGTCCTTTTAAATGTACAGTTGACAGTTTAAGTTGTACACATGCGTGCTGTGTGATGTGCTGCTTTGACATCTGTGTGCATTTGGAATGGTTAAGTCAAGGTGATTCATCAATCACCTCATGCATGCAGCATTTTGCTGTGAGGATCCAGAAGACCCATGCTTCCCTCAATGTCCAGTTCACAGTACATAATTATTAACCACAATTGTTGTGCTCTGCAGCCGACCTCAGATGTAGTCACCTGTCTAATGGAAGTTTGGTACTTTGGGCCAAGATCCCCTCCCCTGCAGCCCCTGGGAACCACCATGGCACTCTGTCAGTTTGGCCTTTTTAGATTCTGCATGTAACTAAGATCGCATGGTGTTCGTTGTTCTGTGCCTGACTTATTTCATTTGGTGTGATGCCCACCATCCATGTAGTAGCAAATATAGGGTTTTCTTTTTCAGGGCAGAATGATAGTCCACTGTGTGTGTATACCACATTTTCTTTATCCATGCATCTGTCCATGGAGGCTTAGATTATTTTTGTGTCTTGGCTATTATAAATAATGCTGTAGTGAACATAGGAGTGTGATGTCTCCGTGACATACTGATTTAATTTCCTTTTGACAAATACCCACCAGTGGGATTGCCAGGAGTTTTATTTTTAATTCTTTTTTTTTTTTAAGAGAGAGGGGCAGTGAGAGAGAAAGAATCAGTTTTATTTAGTTTTTCATGTGGTTTTCATTGCTTTGGCATTTTGTTGTGTATGTGGTGCTGGGGTTTGAACCCATGTCCTTATGCATGCCAGGTGAGCGCTATAGCCTCTGAGCCACCGCTCCAGCCCCTTTATTTTAATTCTTGAGGAACCTCTGTGCCATTTTCCATGATGGCTGCACTAATTTGCATTTCCACCAACAGTGCATAAAAGTTCCTTTTCCCCCACATCTTCACCAACACCAGTTATCTTTCGTCTTTTCTGACAGTAACCATGCTAGCAGATATGAGGGGATGGGATATCTCATTGTGATTTTAATCTTCATTTCCCTGGTAATTAGAAACACGGAGCATTTTTTCTTTTACCTGTTGGCCATCTGTATGTCTTTTAAGAAATGTCCAGGTCCTTCGTGCATTTTTAAATTGTGCTGTCTCCTTGCTCTTGTTTCTTGTGTTCCTTACGCGTTTTGAATCCTAACTCCTTACGGGGTTCAAGGTTTGCAGATATTTTCTCTGGACGCATAGGTTGTCTCCGATTGTTGTTTCTTTAGCCATCCAGAAGCTTTCTGCTGTGATGCCACCCCATTTGTCTACCTCTGTTCTGTTGTTTTGGGCGGGCCAGGACTAATGTCACAAGGCTTTTCTTCTGGTAGTTCAGTTGCGTCAGGTCTTATGCTAACTGTTAACCATTCGGGATGACTTTTGCCTGTGGTATGACTTGTTATTTTGCATAGGGAGATCCCGTTTTCTCAGCACCATTTATTGAAGAGACTGTCCTTTCTCCCTGTGTGTTCTTGGCACCTTTGTGAAAAAGTTGTCCATAATTGCGCTGTGGGTTTGTTTCTGGGCTTTCTGGTCTATTCTGTTGGTCTGTGTGTTTTTATGCCAGTGACATGCCATCCACAATGCTCCTTATGTGGAGATTGTTATTACATTTTTAAATGTATATACACAGAAAAAATAAACCGAAGCACACTAAGTTTAAGGAATTCCACAGCTCAAACAACTAATATCAGGGCAGATCAATAAAACCAGGTCTTACACATCTTTGCACATTTTCAGCATAATACACATGCAGGTGTTTCTTGCCAGAATCAAGGAATGGGAAAATCAGAAACAAGCAAATAACAAACAAAAATAAAAACCAGAGGTGGAGACTTGAAGAAAAGATGAGGAAGTAGATTCTGGGAGAGTTCAAAAAGCCCACAGGCTCAGGGAAAGGCCTGTCCCTGCTGAGCCACTGCTGAGGTTCTGATTAGCCTGATAAGGCCGCCAAGTCAGACCAGGTCAAGTAAAGAAACTGGAACCTGGGTCCGGAGCCTGTGCCATGTGAGGCCGTGGCTGCTGTCCAGCTTCAACACGAGCAGAACCTGTGCCCAGCAGCTCTCATCCGCGGTGCCCTGGGCACCCACCTCTCTGCAGGACACCGGCCTCCGAGTGTGGCAGGCATGGTGACATATCTTCCGGCACCTTTCTTTGGCCCTCCAGCTTCCCAAGTTACCACCTTGTCTTTTCTCCTCTGAGGCCTGAGTTCTCTTCCCTCTCATTGTTTTATTCTCTCCCAGTCTTGGTTTCATTCTGGTTTTAGATTCTCGGCTCATTCTTTCTTTGGAATGGATCTTCTGAAGTGGGGGATTAACACCCTAGCTGCGGAAGCTCCCACTCCACAGCCCAGGGATCCAGCTGGAAGCCCCTGCAGCCTTTCCGTGACCCCCTGCTTCACCCCTCCCTCAGTGCTTGGGGCCCTGATGCGGATCTCTCCTGCTCCTTCCCCTGCTCCTTCCTCAGCCCCCCTTCCTTCATCGCATAGACCCCCTAACACTACCAGGTGTAGACGTCAAAGGCCTTTTCAGGTTTCCTGCTGCTGCCTCCTATTTGATATTTGAGCAGACTGAGACCCCAGAAGGTCAAATGCTGCACCTGCAGCCCCCAGGTGAATACAGCTGGACCTCTTTACTCCACATGTAGGTTTCTGCTGTGTTCATGCCAGCTCACTTCCTGAGGACCCTCTACTTGGTTATCTCGGCTGACTATGGCATCGAGGATCAGTAGGCACCAATTCTAGTCTCATACCCCTTTACAGCCCTCAGATATTTCTAGAAAGAGCACTCACTAAAGTGCTGATGCACCCTTAGGTGAGGGTGTAAAGGGAATACAAATGCCAAAGGAGTTAAATATGGACTCCTAGGAAGATTACAGTGCACATAATCAACCAACCTGGGGAGGGGCCTCCATCCCCCTACCTCTTGGCTTCTGTGAGGCCTCCACACCTCCTGAAGACAGCTGTGCCCACTGGGCAGTGGCAGCCCTGCAGACATCAGGAGGCTGCATTCCCAGGAAGAAACATCTTTTCAGTCCCAGGGCTCCTGATTCTCACATCTGTCCTCCTGTTTTCCATACTTGTTTACGCTAGAACAAATTACTGAGCTGCTGATCTTTTCCTTTAGAGGTTGAATTCCTCATCAGGAACCACCCATTTCTCGACATTGCATCTTGTAGAAGCAATGAATTGAATCATGCCTTAGATCCCTGTGAGGGCAGAGATTTTTATGTTTTAGTCACTGTTACATCCGAAGGGCTTCATATAGTGTGTGGCACACCATTGACTCGGGGTATTTGTTAAGAGTGAGGCCCTGTTATTCTTCCCCCTGGGGAGCAAGAGAAGTCTAAAGCTTAGAAGCATTCCTAGTATCTTGATGTTGGAAAAATAGTTTCTCATTAGCAAACAGGAATCGGTCTTCAACTGTTTAACAGAATATAACAGAATTCCTGCAGTTGGAGCTTAGAGTCTCACCTGCCTGGAGAGTTCTGTGCACAGATACCATGCCTCCACTGTGCCCCTCACATTCTGGAAGGCACAGCCTGTTCTGAAGACTTCCCCCAAGTAATGACTCCTCCCACCATCTAATTCTAATGGCCAGTATTTCAGGTCATCATCTCTGATCACCAGCTGCTACATTCAGCTTTCCTAAATTATGTTCTTAGTAACCACAGAGAATTTCAGTCACAGGGATTTGGGGGGATGTTTCTAAAACCATGGCCCAGGATCATATGCACCAGAATTTTCTAGGATTGTTGCTAAAAATGCAGGCTTGGGGATTGAAACCAGACCAGCTGAATCAGAATGGGGGCAGGGCCTGTCAATCTGCGTTCTAAATAAATATCTTGCATGGTACTTGTGTTTGCTAAATTTTAAGCCCTACAAGTTTAAAAGAGAGGATTTTCATTTTTTTTTAATGAGTGAATTGATAGCCTGGATTGGCAAGGGGTACATTATTTTATCTTAAGCTGCTCTTTCTGGAAAATAAATCAGTCATGTTCAATTTAGGATGCTTCTCAGACTTTGCGAAGGGTGGATCGTGTAGAATTAGGAGGAAGGTGCTTACCTCAAATGAACCCTAATGTATCTACACAGATTTCTATAGATTATGGTTAGCAATGTTTACACAGCGTTAGAAACAGTAGCTGTTATCTTAAGCACAAGCAGTTCTTAACATTTTTGTTTGTTTGTTGGAGCTATCATAAACAGACTATATTTTTGCCTGTCCATGATGCTATATTTAGGGGTTACATTTCTGAGCAAGTACACTATATATATTATTGATGTGAAGAGCTGGGTGTCAAAAATCGATGAAAAATAGCCTAGACTGTTGTTACCTTTGTGCATAATAATTTGATTGTTGTAAACATTCTGCAGCATGGATATAGATTGATTTCCCCCCATCTTTTGTAGGGTGTTTTATATAGTTCTTCTATAAATGGGTAAATGTTAATAATCATATACAATTACTACTTTTCCACAAATTTAACTTTAAAAAAAAATGAAATCCGCCATCTTTCTGGTCCTTAGATGTTTAGAAGTTCCTGTGGTAGTAAAGACCATGGAATCGGAAGACTCACAGTCTGGGTAATTTCCAACTTTTCTCCTGGTCATTCATTTGTTCGTTAAATTTACCCTGTTCCTGAGTTGTCAGGCAGAGTTCTAAGTGCTACAGATAACAAGATGAATAAGCAGAATAAGATGCTGTCTTCATGGAATTTATACCCTTGTGAAAATCCACAGAACCTCAACTCATATTCCAAAGGGGATTTCTAGACAAGCCTGCTCTACGTGGTGTCAAGACCAGAGGAGAGATGGGTGTGGTAGGACGTTTTAGTCAATTAGACACGTGACCTTTTCTAGCCCACTTAAATGTGGGGCTTAGATTAAATTTTTCTTAAAAAAAAAAAAAATACTGGCTGCTTTCTAGAAAAACTAGGCTGCCAATGCTTGTTTGTGTCACTAGATGGCAGACATCTGCATTTTGTGTCCAATGAGTGAGTTGTCCTGAAAGGTTCAAAATGAACCTCTTGATAGGAAGCAGTGTTACTTCCACGTGAGTGACGGGTGGGCGTGGCTGTTCTGTTCCAGGACTGTGTTTTAAATACCACCCTCTTGGTACTCCCTGGTGTTTGGTTATCAATTTGGCATCCTGCTCTGTTGCTTTTGCATGGAGGACAATATGAAGTTTCTTTTGAAAGCCACATTTATTTGTGTCTAAAACCAACAGAGACTCCCAATGTATTTTCGCCAGCATTTGGTTTATCTGAAAAAGTTAAAGTAGACTTTGCAAATGGAGATATATATTAATGCCTTGGTGGCTCTGGGGATTGTATCACTGTTTCAAAATGCATGGGAAACAAGTTTTTCATGTTCCTGTGCTGATGGAAGAAATAAAGAAACAAGGTACTCTCAGCCTGACCCCTTCACTTAATTTACCATTAGCTATGGGAGGCAAAAAAAAAAAAATGAAATATGAATCAAAGGTGTATTAGGCAAGGCACAGGTATGACGAGGGTGACCTCCCCACAGCAGAACTGAAAGTGGCCTCAATTCCATGCACAAGGGGACCCCCATTCTTTCCTTGACATAGTAAACCAAACTTACTGTGTCTTCTGGAGCACCAAGGCTGCCACATCATGGGTTTTCCAAATCTGAGCCATATTAAGCTGTGAAGGAGGGGGGCTGACTTAGAGTTATGGAATGCCATGCTAATTAGAGGATGCCACTGGTTTCCTAAGCAATTTGGACAAGGCTGTTGTAAGGCAGCTGGGTTCAGGAGGGGCTATAAAAATGTGTAGCAAAGTCTTGACCCTAGATGTGTGTTTATAATCTACAAATATGTTAACTTGTAAAATAGAATCATCTGAGCCAAGTTGTTCTTTGGACCCAGAGGATGGAGAAGCCAAATCTTTCTGGAGGGATACCAGAAATTTCTTCCTTTAAGAGATTTCACTTGAGAGATGTTTTAAAGGACCAGTAAAGCTTAAATAGATGGAGAGAGATGCGGAGTAGAGATTCAGACAGTCCTTCCTTACAAGTGAAAACTCCTTGCTGATTTCTGTTTTTGCCAAGAATATTCTTATTTATCTGGAACACTCTTTCCACCCAAATCTGTACATTTTGCTTTTTTACTTAAATCTTCAGAACTGTTCTCAAGTGTCACCTACTCAGGCCATAGCATGTCATCTGAATTCTTCATAGTTACCTCTCATAAAACCTAGTTTTTAAATTTATTTTGTTAATACCCACCGCAGTATGAGCTTATGAGACTGGGACTTATCCTTTTGTTTTTAATTGCAAAGTCTCCAGTTCCATCGGCTCCTTTGCAGCCTATGACAAGCCCTCAGCAAGCACTCACTGAACCAGTGAATGACTCGATGAATGCTCAGAGTCACTTTATTTTTCCTGTTGCAGAAAGGAAAGCTGACAAACCTGCTTCCATCCTGTTCTGTCACGGAGCCCCAGGGCCTTTCTTTTCTTTTCTTTCTTTCTTTTAATTATTTTGGATAGGGGGAAAGAAGGGGTACATCCATACCAAAATTATCACTAATCCCATATGTAGAATGGGTTCCAGGGTTGTAGGATGTGAAGGATAATGAAATAAATTAGCACATTTAATCAGATGCTCCTTAGTCGGCATGCCTTTGTTTCCAATCATGCTTTTCTGGTAGAAGTAAGTATGACAGAGCCAACCTTCTCAGAGAGCGGAGGCGGCTCCCTAGCTGCTAGGAATCTGGTCTTTCAAACCGCATTCATTGCTAATCAACTTTTAAGAATTCTGCTTCTGTAAATGCTCATTTGCTGAATTATGAGCATAGGTATTAAAGGGGAAGTAAAGAAAGATGATGAAGCAAGGTTTTCCTGCATTTGGAATTCCGTGGCACGTATTAGAACACCTAGGGGAGTATCTACCGTGGGGGTCACCATGCAAAATACAGAACTGCACAGGAGTGTGTTGGCCTGGGTGCCCTTGGTGTCGCACGAGATACTGAGCAGTTTTAACATTGCTGGGAGTGGTGGTTAGCCTTTAGCCCAACAGAAGTGAGAGGCACCCAGAAAATTGGTAAAGCACACTTCAGCATGTGGCTGTGAGGGTCTCTCCAGAGATGAATGGCAAGTAGGTCCTCCAGCTGAGCAAGGAAGCCCACCCTGACTGTGGGTGGAGCTGCCGGCTGTCCCATGGGCCGGGGCAGTGGGGGAACTCACCCAGAGCATGCTGGGCTCCCCTTCAGTGGGGATTTTTGTTTTTGTTATTTTATTTATTTTTTGCTACTGCCATCGCCCCTGAGGCCAGAGACTCCATTCTGCAGGCTTTTTTTTTTTTTTTTTGTCCCAGGGATTGAACCCCCCAGGGTGCTTAGCCACTGAGATAGGGTCTTGCTGAGGCTGGACTCTACTCTGAGACCCTCCTGCCTCTGCCTCCCCAGCTGCTTGGACAAGGCAAGCACTGTCATGAGCTCAACTCCTCACTCACTCTTTGAACGCAGGGCTTCAGACCTTCGGCCTGGACCAAGCTGCCCCTTTGGTCCCTCTTCTTCTGAGGCTCCAGATTCCTGGACAGAGCAGCTGCTGCTTTCGTGGCTCTCCAGCCTGCAGAGATGTCGTAAAGCAGTCTGGAAAACCCCCCTTCACGTTACCTATCATCTGTACATTCTCCTGGTTTTCCTTCCTCTGGAAAACCCTGATACAGTTGGCATGGAGGATTTCTCCGTTATTTTGAGATGCTTTGTAGTAACCAAATATTATACTCAATCAGATTCGTTGTGTTAAAAGTTTAAGCTTTGAAATAATTCAAAATGTACTTGGAAACAATATTCTTTCATTGTTGCATTCATCAAATACAGAGGGGCACCCAATGCCGGGATGCCAGTCCTCCCTGGAGAGAACGGGGAAGAAGCTGGACTTTAGTGGAATACACAGGACCAACTAATTTTCCTTGCTTTTGAGAAGTGGCCATAAAAATCAGAATGTAGGGCTGGAGCAGTGGCTCAGCAGTTTCAGTGCTTGCCTGGCATGTGTAAGGACACAGGTTTGAACCCTAGCACCACATACACAAGAGTGTCTGAGCGATGAAGGCCACATGAAAAACTGAATAACATTGATTCTATCCCCCCTTAAAAATCAGAATATAGTAAACAATCTGTTTTGAAGGATGTTTGCATGGGATAGTAAGACAGCGCCTCCGTCCCTAACACTGTGGACGTTTGTTCTGAAGTTGTTGGGGTAGAAAGTACTACCTGGGGCCACTGTTTCTTTGGAGGCTAGAGGCCACCAAATCTCAAACGCACTATTTTCAACACACTGTGAACTGTTTTTAACAGGGCATGAGACCTCAGTTAGGCATGGATTTTTCCCATCTCACCTGGCTATGGGAAAACATTTTTCTGGGCTCTGAATCAAAATAGGAAACGGCACTTGTACAGGTGTGGCTTCAAAGTCAGTATTTAGAAAGGAGGATCTTTTACTGGGACCCTAGGAAAGTTCGAGGTAAAATAGAATTTAGAATGGCCCTGAGCTGCACTCACTGATATCTGGGGTTAGTGCAGAGGGATTCGCTGAGCAAAGGATATCTTTTATTGAAACAAAATGTGATCTCTAGATACTAGCGTAATTTGATTTGAGGATATCTTGTGTTCCTACCATTTCAAAGAATATTTTGGCATAGAAAATTGAGAAGTCTGATTCAATTTTAAAATTGGTTTTCAAAGACAAAAATGCTCTATGCTTCTAGACTTGTGAGATCCTTCTCAGTTTTTATCAAGTTGCATTCTACCTTCTCCAACCATACTTTTCTTGTATTTTTCTTAAATCCAGTGTTTCTCACCTGGATTTTTCTTATTACTGCACCAAAAGGAAGGCTTTCTAACTCTGTTCTCCTAATTCACCTCTGCACGCCATGAAACTTTAATTCCATACATGTACTGTGTGTGTTTTTATAGACTGGCCACTTGATCATCAGTCATCAAATTATCTAAGATGCATTTCATCCTCTATGAAGCCACTTTCAGCCCCCGGGGTGATGCCGTCCACACAGGAAGAGTGCTTCCATCTTATCCACCGGCCACCTGTGGGGAGAGCAGCCTTCAGGACCCCTCCAGCTCTCACAGTCCCTGGTCCCCACAGGCATTCCTTCCCTGGAAAGGCCTGTGCCCTGCCTGAGCACACAGGGTCCCTTCTCCGCACCTTTCCTCCATCATTGTCCTTTGTGGAGATCTGGATACTTCAGGACCTGGCCTCTGAGTTACTCACCTGATCTTCCAAAAGGAGGATTTCCACTGAAACATCTGCCAGGTTGCCCCTTAGCACTTGGTTTCGGAGAAGTCAAAAGGATTGGCATATTTTTCTGAGGCAAGATAAGAAATTCCAAGCCCAAAGCATTTATCTTGAGCTTCTTCCTGCCTTTTCACTGCCATGGATGTCCTTAAAACTTGCTCAGTTCCAACTGGGAAATCAGCCTGCTTCCCCACAGGGGCACAGTCCGGAGAGAGCACAGCCCAGATATGTCCACACTATTTTGTTTTTAAATATGATTTACACCGTTTTTACATTCCTGTTTCACCAATGAGTTCTTAAGCTTTTATAGTGCCTGGGTTTTGACTCATACAGTGGTTAAGCTTTGAGAGCAAGGAAGGGGACTGGAAATGAAAGAATCACCCCTGCTGTGGGCTGGGCACAGCAGTGGATGGCCTTGGTTTTGAGCCTCAGGAACGATGCTTGCGGCCTGCTCGGTGGCATGCTGAGTGGCAGGCTTGGTGGCATGCTCAGTGGCGGGCTCGGTGGCCTGCTTGGTGGCAGGCTTGATGGCAAGCCTGCAGGGCCTCTGTCTGGGTGGGATGGGTTGGATATGGCTCTCACCGTGACACTGTTTACTTCTATCAAAATACTCTATTTTATTTAACATATAACTTACCTAGACAGCAAGCACAAGTAATTTAGATGCAGTTTCTAACTGGTGGAACTTCACAAAAGAAAAACCAATGAGAAATGAGTTGGTATCTGACCTTAATTTTTTAAAATTTTATTGCTTATTCCATTAATTGATTATTTATTTTCTCCACATGCAGTTGTCATAGAGCGATAAATGTCTGCCATAGAGAAAGTCACATAATTCCCCAGGGTTATGATAAAACAGCCAGCACCCACCTGCTCTTCCTGGGGGTGCTGAGAGCACCGTTTCCAGCTGTTCAGGCTGTTGCTGTAGTTCACTTCCGTCTTTCTAAATAGCACACTGGAACTGCTTAGGTTTTGCTTTTTGGCTTTTAGAATTGATTTGCTACTGTGGAAGACTTTAGACCTCTTATACATCTCTTTCCTTAGACTTCCGAGTGAATCACATTGAAATTTTTGGTTATATCAGTATTTGATATTACCATGTTTCAATGATATAAAAGACACTCACCGTTTAACCACACAGTGATCTATGATGTAAGGAAAGAGACAAAATAAAGGAAAGAAAAAGAGAGGAGAGCAGCGGCTCAGCAGTAACACAGGTTAATTCAGAGAAACCTGCGAAGGGAGCCCAGTGGAGTCTGGGAGGCACCTGCTGCTTACAGCCTGGGGTAGAAACAGAGGGAATGGGGCGGGGACAAGGTGCAAGTTTTCTGGTTGAACTTTGTTTTGCAGTAGGGTGAGGATCCTCAGATAAGGGTTCCCAAAAGGGAGTCAGTAGATCTCAAAGCAGTGAGTAGGGCTTTACTGTCTGGCTCACATGAGTGATTTCTGGTAGTTTTCCATGTCCATCACGTGATATTTTCAGTTTTTATTGGTCCTTCTTCCCTCTCTCTCCCTGCTCCCCTGCCCTCCCTCTGAATCTTCCAGCCCTTGCTCTGGCCAACCGCTGGTTTCTCTCCAGGCCTGCAGTGTTGCTGTGGTTGGGGTTTCTTACATCTTCCTCTTCCCGTTCTGCTGTCCATTTGCTCCCCAGCCCCCCAGGAATCCCCACACCTGTCTCCGCTGGTCATCAGTGAGTAGGGACTCAAGCACAGAGGACTTGGCACACAGTAAGGTTGTTGTCACTGCTGTGCCACCTACCATTTTATGGCTGCGTACATTTATTATCCTGCTTGGCCCACAGGGATGTTTTTATGGGAATAATAAGAGAATGCTAGATTGCTGTGGAATGAGGCAAGAGTTTGTGAGCTTGTCAGGAAGCCATACTGTTGGAATTGTCACAAATGGTCTGCCAGACTCTATCCTTCCCAATTACCACTGCCTGCTGTGTGCACCGGTAAGTGTGTTGACTGCGGGGCTGCCCTGGTCCATGCAGTGCACAATGGAGATGAGAGCATCAGAATTTCACTGTTTCCACAGATCTTACAAGCAGCTCTAAAGCACTTCAACCTGCATGCACACACAAGCTTAAGGCTGGATTTAACCCCTGACTCTTGATCTTCTACTTTCCTTCTTTGGAGGAACTGGGGTTCAAAGGAATAGTGTGCTAGAATGCAACCACTGGCTTCCTGGGGTGGGAGGAGGGGATCCCAGCCCTGATGCAGGGTTTGCAGCTTCTCTTGGAGGAATATTCCCACCATTGCCAACGTCAAGCCCTTGGAGTAACACCGTGGTTTAGGAGCTGGGAGGAGATGGGACAGCCGGCCTGCCTGAACTAGGGCAAGCTGGCTCCAGCACATTAGGCTGTTGTGAAACACATGTCTATTATAAGGGAGGGTGGGTGAATAAAATTCCCACAGACTTCTGGAAGAACACAATTATTCTAAGGAATGGAGTGTTTTAACTATGTACATGAAAATAAGTCGTTTCCCAGGGAAATAAAATACTAAGAAATAAATCAAGGGGCCTCATCAGAATCTGTTGAGCATCTGAGATAACCTTTTGTTGTGCGAAGTCGCCCACCTTGGTATCGTTAACCTATTTCACGCAGTTGAGTGGTTGATTAGCGTGTGCCTGCATGTTGTGGGCTTCTGGCCTAGAGCGGGCAAGCGAACGTGAAAAGCAAGCTCTTTCCCCGTAACTACCGTACGCTGAAGAACTCAAGGCTGGAAGGAGGTGTTTCTGCACAGGGCAAGGCCCGGCCACACTGCTCATCTGCCACCTGGAGAAGGACGCCCTCTGCAGGCCAGCAGAAGCTGGCTGATTGACCCCTGGTGGCCACAGAGAAGATAAGCCTGCTTCCTCTGATGGAAGATAGCTAATCATAACCTAGATTTCCATGACATATGGGTGCTTTTCCATAGTGTTCTGCAATTCATGAGCTTCAGTCAACTCCCTCGATGGTGTTTTGAACACAACTAAGGGATGCATTTAATGAGCACAGGTGTTGAAATGGAGAACTCACTCGTTTGGGTTATTTGGCTAATTGATGAAAAGGCCCAAGGTCAAGTGAATTTAGATGCTACTTTGCAGACAGCACAGTCTAGGGGTATAGAGGATACGCGTGCATATGTATGCATATATTTTTAAAATGAAGAACTGTTGGTTTGTCATTACATTATGTTGATGACATCAGACTAGCATAACTCAAGAGTGAATTCTTGTTGAGTCAGGGCTCCTGATGAAAAATTTGAGTTTTCAGCTTTGCTGGGCCTCGTCACTGGTGGCACATCATAGAGGCCTTGAGCCACCTGGCTGTACACTGGTGCAGGTGTCTGTACAGCTAGCTTCTGGAGGTGCCCAGAGGGGGACACTGGCTTTCCTCTTCCATGCTCCACTCTTTCTTTCATCTCCTCCTTTGCTCTCTTTCTATTCACAATTGATTTTGTATTGAGCTGTGTGTGCTTTATTGTGACTTTAGTGCTCATCTTGACATAAACAAAAGGCGTGATTCGACACTGAATCCCACGAGTGGTTAATCACTGCCTCGGTCTCCTCTCAATACATCCAACTAATTTTGAATATTCACTTGGGTTAGGCATTCCTAGGGCAGGTGTTCACAGCAGTTGGATGTTATTTGGAGCAAACCATCCTGCAGCCTTTCCAATTTAACTGTGCAGGTGACATTAAGTAAACATTATCCTCTCCTTTATGTTTGTTCCAAAGCAGGCAGTAGGAACAGAACCACATATTTTAGATCAGATAACATACATTTTGAAAAGCAAACTAGCATAGACAGGATGCCTAATTTCACATATTGCATTAAATTAAATCCTTTTGATATTAAGGATTAATTCAACATACAGAGTAGACATTGAATATCCATTTTATACAATGCTTGTTAGTTGGTTTCTTGGGATCTTCTACCTTCCAAGAACACATGGATGGTTGTAAAAATATTGCTGGTTAGTAGAAAAACTGCAGTTTGACCCTTTATTCCAGAATAATGCTTTGGTTAAAAAAAAACAATATTGATATGTGCAAAAGTTATTGTGCATACTCTGTGTCCAAACAACCCTAATAACTTCCCTTATTATATCTCATTTAATCCTTAAACCAATACTAAATACTGTGTTTAGTAGCTGAGAGCGAAGGATGAATGGTATAACTTGTCTAAGGCGGGTCTCAAACATACAAGGATGGACTGCTCTGGTATTTGCAGTCTCCAGGCTAATCAACAGCTCTCATGGACTTGCACATAGGAAAGCAATTCACATTTTTATATGTGACACATGTTTTTAAGTTCTACTTCTTGTGTCACAGTAACAACTCATTAAGAAAAATTAAGACCAGAATAAAAATATGAATGGTAGAGAAATAAAAGGAAGAAAACATAAAGTTGAAAACCCTAAAGTAACACACATTTTTGACAGGGAAAAATGGAACTTTCTACAAGTGTGCTTCTTTATCTGTGTTGTTGTGACCCACCCAAGATAACACTGCAGTAAAGGAAACTAGGATACTTGATAGCTTCTCCAAGGATCGGAGGTTGGATTTTATTAAAAGATAACTGAGTTGTGGGCTGGAGCGGTGGCTCAGGGGTTGGAGCGCTTGCCTGGCATGCACAAGGTCCCCGGTTCAAATCCCAGCTCCACATACACAACTAAGTGTCACAAAAGTAGAACCCAGATGAAAAAAATAAAGTTGATTCTCTCTTACTCTCTCCTTCTCTCTCTAAAAAAAAAAAAAAAAAAAAAAGAATGAAAAGATAACTAACTTGTGTGTCCTCATTTTTTTGTCAGGTGTGATTGGATTTCCCTCTTGGGTTTAAAGTCCAATAGATGACAAAGGGGATATCAGTAGAGGAGCTGACCCTTAGCAAATGTAGGAGAGAGCTTTTCCCCCTTGGAAAGCAGAGAAGTTCCCTATAGAACAGGATTACTTGTTCCTGGGAATGAAAGGAGGACCCCTCGTGGCATTTCACTCAGGTTCTGTGGAGGACGGTTTTTGGAAGGATAATTATCAGTAATGTGAACCAGAAGTTCACTCCATCTTCTTCCTAAGGAAGGTACACCTGTCTGCAGGTGACTAAGGGTAGTATGGTGAATTCTTTTTCTTCTTTACAC
>PVKS010003292.1:49827-105904 GCA_004027875.1 Aplodontia rufa | reverse complement strand
TGACTAGCTGCTACTCTATTTATCCATTACAACAGCCAATAGGGTACAATGCAAACACCTTTCTCCAATTGTAACAAATGAGTGGCCGAATAGCTTAGTCATGCGGTCAGGCAATTTGCTAATTACAAGCCAGCTGGACCCCTTAGAGTTGTTTACCACCAATTCTCTTACAAGCCAGCTGAGCCTCATGTTCCCAACAATCACCCGGTCCATTCAAAGCAGAATGGACTGATTAAGATTCCAGGTCTCACAATTCAATTATTGCACCTTTGACTATTCCTGTAGAAACACAAGAGTATTGTGGGACACTTCACATCCAAACCATATCACCAAGCATCAAAATACTACCTGGAACAAAGTAAGAAAAATTTACAAGTTCATTTTCCAATGGTTAATAACAGAGGTTACCATGAACATGAGAGGGTAACTGTGATGGTTAGCTTTTGGCATTCCTTAAAATAGATCATTTTCTGCATCTCACAGATTCTGTGGAAAGACAACCTGAATCAAGGGCTACTGACAATTGAAACTTATTTTAAACCAAAGGTCTGTGTACAGGTACAAGTTGCATAAATATAAAATATACATGACATAAAAATGTAAAATAAATAATATGTACATTTCTTACAGCCTTTTTCCTCTTGGATTTCTAGCATAGCCAGTCTTTATTTATTTATTTTTTTGTTTATTTGAGATTCTTGATTAGAATCAGGTGAAGTATAATCTTTTTCTTGGGTAGCAAAAACCCAGTATTGATTTTTTTCTTTATTGACCAATCATAAATTGCAGTATAAATATTTATGATGGCTACACATAATAAAAATAATAAGTTAAATACCACAGAGGAAAATGAAATGGAAATGGAAAAGGACCTCTCATGGGTAATACATCACTTTATATTCTTATGTTCCTCTGAGAAGCACCTAACAGCTTTCTAGGATCAATGCTCAGATTACAAGGCCTCCATCATCACAAACAGACATTTGCAATTTGGGCTTACATCCTCCTGGGGCTCACCCAGGTCAGGTTTATTTGGCGATTTAGCAAGTGAAATACAATATATATGCAAAGCCCTTCTAAAGTGGCCAGGTGTTTAAATGGAACTCTTCTAATATCTTCTAGCATTTTTTGTAGATTCCCCAAATGTCAGAATTAAAAGAAACCATGGAGATCATTACTCCAAAGCTATATTTTTAATAACACAAAGAAAGGAAGTACAGAGAAGGAAACCACTGGCCTGAGGTCACACAGCATGGTATTAGTTAAGCAAAAGATTCATGTGATTCCTGGTCTTTCAGTATGGTGGCTTTTCCTGATCAAGTTGCCTTTAAATGGAAAGCTAAGGGATTTTAACAGGAAATAGTTGGGTGCAAAAGGGCTAGAAAATGGACAGGTGCAATTGTAAAAGATGCTTTTTTTGTTGAATACTTATTCAAACAGGTTAAAATTCCAAGGAACATACATAGTGAGCAGCAGCATATTCTCTTTGGGGGTGGCTACTGAATTGGTTAGGTCACATGGAGACAGCCATTATGCACACACACACACACACACACACACACATATATTTTTTGAGGATTTTATTTATTATACAATCATAAATGTATATAAAGTAACAATATGATATTTGTTTGCTCCTAAAGCAGAGTTACCCCACATTGCCCACAACACTGTCTCTCTTGATTCTTCTATATTTCACTCTTGTAACCAATATAAATGTGTGTGTTTATATACACACACATACACACATACCAGAGCTTTTGGATCCATTCATCCAGTGAGGGGCATCTGAGTTGGTTCCATAACTTAACTATTGTAAATTGAGCTGTTATGAACATTGATTTTGCTGTGTCGCTGTAATGTGCTGATTCTAACTCCTCTGGGGAAATACCCAGAAGAGGGAGAGCTGGTTCATATGGTGAATCCATCCCTAAATTTTTGAAAAGCCTACACACTGCTTTTCAGAGCAGGACAGACATTATATTTGACATTCGTTTCTATTTTGTCTACCTCAGAAGGATGCTGGCTGATACCAAAAGTTTTCAGGGTGAAGCAACAAGTCCTTAAATGTTAGTGACAAAAATCTTTAAGAAAAAGTGGATCCTGCCCATCACGTTTCTCCCCATTTTTCAGTCGCCTTAAGGCAAGTAATTTATAATTTTAGAGACAAAGACCATGTTTTGATAATTTGAGATGGTAAAAGATGAAAAATTCTGAGGAAAATCATTGATAGAGTTAAAAAAACCTAATTGTACAATGTGCATGTGCTGTATATGATCACTATGAGTAAATTCAATTTGTGTTATAAAGCTAAAATAAATGGTGTATTTGTGTTCTATACTGCTATTTATGGGAAAGAGGAAGTAATCATAGGATTTAAATCTATTTCATTGTCCTATTTATTTTCTTTCAAGCTCTTCACAATTATTGTAGCAGGAGATATAAAATGCCTCCCATCCCTCTCACCAACCTCCCAAAACACATTTACTGAACACAATTCCCAAACTGCAAATGGGTATGAAAGTACATTTTGGTATGAGAACTCTAGAGTCAGGTATATATATCTCAACTAGGTAGAAATCATCTTATTAAGAAATGTCAAGTTGTGTCTAATGACATCATGCATGTGGAAACGCATATATATGTTTTTGTGTATATATGCACAAGTATGTTTATCTTTTGCAGAAGAAAGTAGCCCTGCTTCTTGCACTGAAAATTCAGATAGCCAAGGTAACTTGAGCGTTCACACCAGGTCAGCGATGCTATGTAGTTTGAGATTTGATAGAACTCCCTCAATGGCTCTAAAACCAGAGTCCAGATGACAAAAGGGATACCTGATGTTTGAATTGCCTTTGCAACTATGTTTTTTAGGGCTTTCAAATTGCTTTTACAGTTCTTGCAGTCATAATACACCTCCATGGAATTTGGGAGGAGATCAAAGAAGCAGGAAAGAAATTGCTATTCCCAAATTCTTACCAGTAAAAGATCGGTGCATGTCTAATGGCTTTTAAAGTCCACAAACTCAGGTCTGTATAGACAGAAGGCCATTTTCATTAGTAAAACCCACACTGTCCTCATCAAAAATCTGTTCATCTCCAAAGAGGAAAGAGACTCTGCTCTGAATCTTACAGACCTTAGCCTTCAAAGGAACATTTTTAGCTTTGTAAATAACTTTCCCACTGGTTATAGGATATAAGTGAGCCTTTTGTTCAGCAAACTTGCTCTAAATAACCCCATCTTAATTTAAATAATTGGAATAGATGCAAGAAAGCAGAATATTTCAAAGAAAAGACTTTTCACTTTTTAGATCAGTTTTGAGAAGCTCCATATATGGCATATGATGCCTTTTATTAAAATCCAAAATGCACTTCTGCAAAAGTAGAAGACTAATGAAAAATGAGCAAATTAAAGTAATTATCTATATGGAGAAACAAGGGGGGAGGTAAATGTTTTGAACAAAAAAAAAATAGATTTCTCTGAATGTGCACCATTCTGTAAATTTGACTTTGGAGGTATGTAATTACTTTACATCATTTTGTAGAGTAAATTTTAAAAAATACAATTGATAATACGCAAAACTCAAAAGCAAAGTGTAACAAACAGATCTAATTGTGTATTAAGTCAGTGCACACACATTGAAGACAATTTTAATTGACCACAAAGCACAATAACGTGGGAATATATACCAATGACAAAATGAACTGCAAAAGCAGAAACCAAAACAATTAAACTTGCTGACAACAATCCTGATGATAGTAACAAAACTGGTTAAATTTTGATTCTGTTTTTCCAATAAAATAAGCTATTATAAGCTGGATAAATCAAACATGAAATTGAGAGTCAAAATGTGTCAACAGGTGAAACAATTTAAAATAAAAATATTAAAACTATAAATTGCCTAAATTTGGATCAGAAGTAGTATGAATTGATGAAATATTTTCTTTGAAAGAGATACATATTTTGTAGTTATGCCCACAAAAGAAGTCAGAAACAATATCTGACCAGTATCAATCAATCTCAGTAAGTACCTTTTATTTCCAGATGGTACTGGTCTCAAAATGTTAGTTCTACTAAGAAAGAAAGTGTGCAGATGAGGGCACCTTAGGAGAGCAATCAATTTCTTCCAGAGCTGGGACCAGAATCCCGAGGTAACCTGGGACATTCTATCACACATGAAATCATGTCTATCAATGAGTGAACCTACACTAAGAAGAATCATTGTCTCCTGCTAAACAAAAATAGGATAGTTTGGGCCACAAAAGACCAAATACTAAAGTGATTAAAAGTTATTAAGTATTTTAGAACATATGAGTTCACAAAGACACCTTTAAATAAAAATCCTAATTCCCATGTTTTCACTTTCTAGGTACCAACTTCCTCTGAAAACTGGGAAGCCAGGAAAAGACCCAAGCATGGCTTCATCTGCCCACTAAGAATTGGACCTCATGTCTTCAAATACTCCCAGAAGGAAAATACTTCTTTCTAGAACTATGACACCTATTTAATGTTGTAATAGGAATACAATGTCAACACTTGGGCATTTCTAATAAAATAATGAATTTACGGCCTCTCAATTCTTAGGTAAAATGTTAAGTAACTTAAGAAATGATGGGTTAGACTAAAAACACTACAATCTATTGGTTAATCTTACCATCATAAAGAGACATAATCAGACATTAATTTCTAATGTGATGCTAAGAAACCTCATAAAAACTATAAAATATTCTTGCCGAAAACTTGAGCTAAATGTTTACAAGTTCATAGAAAAACAGGACCAGTGTAAAATATTAAGCAAAGATGCAATCCATAAATTCAAAATAATGGAAAATCCTACTGACAAATTGCCAAGTTTACTAAAAAAAATAAATTATATACAGTTTAGGTGCATGCACACCTGGGCACACACATACACACAAACACAAGGAGGGGTGGGAATTAGTACATTAAAATAAAGTGCAGGGGCATGCCATTCACACTGATTTATTAGATTTTCTTTGGATCCTGCTTTTAAAAAATATGGTGAAATTTTGTTTGTTAGAAAATCAGAGAGGTTTAAATGTTGTCTTTGCATTTGATAATATGAAGGGATTATTATTTGGGGAGTACGGTTATGGCATTGTGGTTATATTTTTTTTAAAAAGGAAACAATTTTTAATTTAAAGTTTATATTGAAATATATAGGTTTGAGTATGTGTTTGTTGGAATGAACCCAACTACTACATAGAACTACAAATCTCTAATAAAAAATGTAGATTTGAAATGGTAAAATGTCTGGAGTTGGTTTCAAACTAATTCAATAGTGTGTGTATACCTTGCAGGGTGAGATGTAGGCTGGGCAGATGGGGTGAATGAGACAAGATTAACAGGTACTAAAACTAGCTGAAGTTGAATATTTGTTATACTAGCGTCTCTAGATTTGCATATATTTGAATATTCTTATGATAAAAGGCTTATAAAATGCTAACCTAGGGCAAACTACAGTTGAGGATTAGTACAATTTTGAGAACAAACAGTAGACACCCAACTCAAATTTGCTTAAGAGAAAAACGATAGAACAAGGAGGAAAAAAATAAAGTAAAATGTCCTTGTTTATATTACTGAAAACTCCACAGATGGGCTGGCTTAGAACCTTTGAAAATTCAAATGTCAACATGTTCTCCTTCCTCCTTTTCCTCCTGGTCCTCCCTCAGCATTTCCATTTTTCCATTTCCGTTCTCCCCTGTCTCTCCTCCTGGCTCTACTTTCTTCCGGTTTCCATCTGATTTTTCCTCTCCATAAGCCCAGATTGCTCCACTGGGTAGCAGGAGATAAAGCCAGTGATACACAATCCCAGTTTAGTCACCCTGGAGAAAAGTCTCTCCCAGAAAAACTCCTACTGGTTTCAGATACAAAGCGGAATTACATTGATCGCACTTTCCAGTCGTGGCTTGATCACCTCCAGGATATTTAAAGTTTCTTTCTAGTTCATTTCATTCTATTTTTGCCTCTTTTGTTCCTAATAGTGCATCAAAATATGTTTGTTACATGTTCTTTTCTACATAAATATCTCTGTAAACTATGCATTGTGGTTTCCCACACTCACACACTCACACACTGCCTATATGTCAACTGACCTCAATCCTTTTGGCCTTTAAATTTTTTCTTGAAAAATAAGTAATTCTATTGGAGTGTCTTTACATGTAGCAAAACATGCTGGTGTGAATCACAGAGTTAAATGAGTTTGACAAATGTATATTCCCATGTAATGGACACCCTAACCCAAATGCAGAACGTTTCCATAGCCCGGGAAAATTTCCTTCTATCCTTTACGGTAAACCCTCCAATTAGATGCAACCACTGTTCTGATTTCTATTACCACAGACTAGTTTGCATGTTCAATGAACTTCATAAACAAGGAACAATACAGTACATGCTCTTTTATGCCTGGCTTCTTTTACTCAACTGGATATCTGTGAGATTCTTCCAAGTTTTTGCATGTATCAGTAATTTTGAAATCATTTTTATACTCTTGAGAGATATTCCAGGGTAAAAATAAAGCACTATGTTATAAGGTAGGTAATGGGCATCAAGTCCACTGCTTCTGTCTGGTTCATAGTATTCTGCAATAGGCTGTTTCCTCTTTTTCTTCTTCTTTTTCTTCTTTTCTTCTTCTCCCAGTTCTGGGGGTTGAACCTATAGCTTTCAAATTAAGCAAGTGCTTTGCCACTAAACTGTATCCCTCACCCAGCAATATGCAGCTTCTATATTTTTCTTATCCAATCACCTAGTCACAAACATTTGGTTATCATATACTCCTTGCTAGTACAAAATAATGTAGTCAACATCAGCAAACAGATCCCCCTTTGAGATCTGTGTGATAGTTTTCTGGAGCTTATAAGCATTTTTGTTTTCATTAGAACTGTTCCTTCTAGAATGCTCACATTGTCTTACCTTCTCTTCAATAGCACTTGTAGGCACCATCTCCCTCTATTATGGTCATGAGTAGCACAGAAATACACTAAGATAAATACTATTAGCCCATTTTCAAGATTGAGAACAAAGATCTCCAATATAAATTTCAGTGATGAAAGAAATATATCTTCCTTGCCTAAAATGTTAGTTACTGACTGCACGTAGTTATTGAACACTTGAAATGTGGCCACTGTGATTGAAGAGTTGAATTCTAAATGTTTGTAATTGTACTTGGATTGAATGCAATTTAAATAGTTGTGCATGGTACATGGGTACCACATTGGTGGTGTACATTTAGAGCCAACAAGGAAGAGGGGTGTCCCTGGAAAGAGGCTTTACAGAATGACATTGTAAAGTTTGTGCCTTCGCTCATTCCAGCTGGAGTAAAGCAGGAACGGAATCAGGTTAAACAGAATTTGGGAAATATTACTTGAGATTCTGTCTCAGTGATCCTACTTCAAGAAGTGGGGAGCAGAGGGGCTGGAGCAGTGGCTCAGCGGTTATAGCACTTGCCTGGCATGCCCGAGGACCTGCACCTGTTTGAACACCAGCACCACATATACAACTAAATGTTGGAGCAGTGAAAACCTAATATAAATTAATTCTCTCTGTCTCTGTCTCTCTCTCTCTGTCTCTGTCTCTCTCTCCCTCTGTGTGTGTCTGTCTCACTGTCTAACCCTCTTAAAAAAGAAAAGAAAAAGAAGTTAGCTTGGGTAGAAGTAATGAAGCTTGCTAGAACCCAGACAAGAATTTACCTGCAAACTCAGATAGGACTTGGAGACTGACTTGAAATACACAGCCAGGAAAAAAAGAATTAACAATAGATTTCAAGTTTCTAGTTTGGACAAAAGATACCTGCCTACATATAGTACCTGATGAAGAAGGTCCCACTAAATGCACCTGGAAACTCACCCAGCAATCAGGGGTGGTGATGGAAACTTAGTCAAGATTCTTTGATTAATAGAAAGATTGTGTCTGAGATGAGTTTGTCTCAGGTCTGGAATACCATCTGTTACTGCTCTGCTTTCACCAAAGCTCATGCCAAAGGTCACCTTGATCTTCCACATACCACCTTTGGCTCAGTCATCTCTTGCAGAGTTTAACACAAGTGGAATGAAGACCTGGGGAAACTTGCAAATATCTAGGAGTTCTGAGTTTGACACAGAAGGAAAAGTCTGAGGACTGGTGTGTATCTATTGTTCAATGTTGCAGGCATTTAGTGAGCTAGAGCAGCTGCTACGGTTAAACTGGTAAAAATGCCAAAGCAAGTGAAACAGAACATATGGGTTAGATTTTATCTCCAAAATGCTGCTTTGAGGATAATATTGACATCGTTTACCTATCATATTTTCCCCCTTTGAAATGATTTGCATAACATTTCCTAGAAATAGGCTCCATATGTGTTTTAGTAATTTGGTGGAAGAGGTGTAAACTCAAGCTCATTGAAGAAGACCCTGCTGCAAGAAAAGCCATGAATCTCCTACCGGAGCCAAGAAGCATTTCTTTTCTTGGGAAATGTGGATCCTCAAGGGAAAGTTAACCAAGGGAAAAGGAGTTGGACAAGGGACCCTTCGACCTGCCAATCACTCTATGGGCACATTGTATTGCTTCTAGTATGTATTTTAGGAGTTTTTAGCAGTCCTGTTGTATAGATCTGAAAACTGAGATTCATGAAGAGGAGATAACATGCTCAAGCTACACATCCAGAAAGTGTCAGAGGCAGGACGCAAACCAGTTTTACTTGACTAAAAAAATGACTCTTCTTAGGCAAAAATTCTACCACTGAATTTGAACTACTGCAGTAATTCTCAGTGTGGTCCCCATCCAGTAGCACAGACCTTATGTAAAAATGTCCCATAAATAGAGGTCATCCAAATCACTGCTACAGACTGACTGAATCAGAAATTCTGAGAGTGGCCTAGAAATCTGCCTGTTAATATAAATCCAAGTGGATCTGATACATGCTCATGGTTTATATCTGCTGGATACATGAGGTTTAATTAATCAGACCTGGATCTGAATACCAGGAAAGCTGTAGCTGAGCATACACAGGATGACAAGAAATTTAACACTTATTTTCTACAAAAATTAATTGTAGAACATTTGGCAGGAATGTGTGTTACTGAAATATGGGTACTTGGTCAAATGGAAAGAATACTAGGTTAGTGATGTTGAAAATTTGTTGCTAGACTCAGATCTAAAGCTAATGTGCAGGTTGACTTTGGGCAAATAATTTAACTTTTGCATGTTTCCTTTTAATCATCAATCATAATGAAAATGGTGGTAGATGGTAATAACTGGTATTTTTGCATGGTCCCTTAGAGTTAACAACGTCTGCTGTAGAGCAGAGGTAGGCAGAACTGCAATCAGCCAAAATGGGAATGTTTGCTTAGAAAATTTCCAATCCTTGTTCCAGATAGACTCTCTAGGAGGCTATGCATGTAAATAACCTGAAAATACTCAAAGTTATAGATAGCCATGTATCTGCTTCTCAAGCATGCTTCAAAATCACCTGAGAGCTTAACAGAAGTTAAAAATATATACATGTTTTATACACATTTTATATTATTTTGTTAAAATCTTGTAAGGTTGTTCAAAAATAAAAAAATTTAAAATTAAAAAAATATATATATATCCACATCTCATTCCAGAAAAAATATGCTCTGCTCACATCCCACTTATTAGAGTTTTCTCTCTCTCTCTCTCTCTCTCTCTCTCTTTCTCTCCCCCCCTCCCCCCCGGTTATTCCACTACATTTCTAAAGTTGAGAATGGTGACTCTAAACATTAAATGAATTCAAATGAAGAGAGATCACAATGGCCAACGGTAATTTTCTAGCCATCCAATTGCAGTGGCTCCCTGTCTTCTATGGGGAAAATCTAGTTTACTTAGCCTGGAATTCAAAGGAGTTTTCATGTTGTACTTCCTGACAACATTTCCTGCTTCCTGTTCCATTAATCACTCCCATAAATCCTGGATTTAGCTAAATTAGACTCCTTGCTTCTCTCCAGCTACACTGAGAGCTCTATATACTTTGTAGTTTTCCAAGTGTTCCCTGTGCCTAATGTTGACTATGAAGGCATAGTCTTCCTGCACATCAGGATGCAAGCGTCTGAGCCTCCATGAACCTTCCCTGGGGCCATCACCTCTTGAGCTTCTCTTCTTCCTCAAGTGTCATATTGCACTTAGGGTATTGTATTCACCAGGATGCTATTGACTGTGTAAACAGGAATTTCTTGGCTAGAATAACTTTAGTTATGATGGCGATGTATAATCTTTGAAATCTGTAAGTAGGAAGGCACAGGGTGTGTAAATAGGTCTATAATGTCATTGCAGACTTAGATCCTTTCTGCCATCTGCATCTTTCATCCTAGCCTTAGTTCCCTTGGTAAATAGAGAACAGCCACACACTTCCAAGTGTCACACACTGACATAAACATTTCCAGTGGGTGATGAGAGTTTTTGTTGATACTGTTTCCTTTTATATTTTTTTTAAGAGAGAGAGAGTGAGAAAGAAAGAATCAATTTTATTTAGTTTTTCATTTGGCTTTTGTTGCTCTGACACTTAGTTGTGTACGTGGTGCTGGGGTTTGAACCTACGTACTGGCACATATCAGTCAAGCACCATAACTGCTGAGCCACAGAGCCACCACTCCAGCCCCGTTGTTACTGTTTCCTTTTAAGAACAAGGAAACCTTTTCCAGAATATGCCCATCAGATTCTTCATGCATTTCATTGGCCAAAATCATTTCATATGAAAATTCCTTAACCATTCATTGGCAAAGGAAAGGAAAGGATTATTCTTTTTTTTTAATTTTTATTTTTGGACAACCATACAAGTTTTTAACAAAATAATATAAAATGTGTATAGAGTCTGGATATTACAATTACCCCCTGGAGTGCCCCCCCCAATTACCCACCCTTATCCCTCCCTTCCCCTTCCCACAATATCTCTAAAAAAGTATTATGTTGTATAGCATTACATCTTATCTGGATTTAACACATGATAATAGACCAACTTTCTCACTGGCCAGGGTCTAGTCCCAACCTCCACAGACGAATGGAGACAACCGACCATTAGTTCTCTGGGTTAAGCTGATTTTACTCAGCATAATTTCTTCCATAGCCATCCATTTACCTTCAAAGGCTGCAATATCATTGTTTCTAATTGCTGTGTAAAATTCCATGGTGTAAATGTACCACAGTTTTTGGATCCATTCATCCAATGAGGGACATCTGGGTTGTTTCCATAGTCTAGCAATAGTAAATTGAGCTGCTATGAACATCGATATTGCTGTGTCACTATAATGTGCTGATTCTAAATCCCCTGGAAAGATTCCCAGGAGTGGAATAGCATGGTCATATGGTGGGTTCATCCCTAGTTTTTTTAAGGATTCTCCACACTGCTTTCCAAAGGGGCTGTACCAGTCTGCAGCTCCACCAACAATGTGTTAGTGTACCTATCTCTCCACATCCTCTCCAGCATCTATTACTGTTTATTTTCTTCATTTTTGCCATTCTGACTGGTGTAAGGTGATATCTTAATGTGGTTTTCATTTGCATTTCTCTGATTACTAGAGATTTAGAGCACTTTCTCATGTATTCAACAGGAAGTGGGAGAGACTACTGAAGAGTAGCTGACTAAGGTGCTGACTCCTTTTCTCAAATAGCTCTGGCCTTTCAATGAATATGAGAATTATCTAGCCCCTGTCTCTGCTCCTTTGTAAAAAAATACAAGCCTCTTGAAGGCAGGTTTTTGGTTTATGATGGAAGACATGAGATGCAAAGTCAGACACATCTTCATTAAAATTAAAGTGACAAACTTATCCTAGTTTTCCCAGGGCTTTCTCGATTTTTACACACAAAGCCCATGTCCATAGAAACCTGAGACCTGGGCTAACTGGGGCAGTTGGTCACCATAACTGCAAGCTCATCTCTGTATTTGCTGCCTGTGTGAGGTGGGAGTCTGGTATTTGATCCCTCAGTATTTCATCTAAGAAGCACTTCTTCAATGTCAAGCATGTGCCAGGACCTGTTTCGGAAAACTCTTGTTTTTCTGACCACTTTGACATTAGTTCTTCCATTTCCCGCAGTCTTGCTAATGCTGCCCTTAGACTGCCCTGTGCGTGACCCTCTCTCTGCACCCCATCACTCAGAGATGATGTCAGAGGAAGCCTGGCCGCCTGACGAATGGGGCTTGGGAAATCCCCAGGAGTTTTCAGACACTGTTTCTGGCCTGAAAAACAAAACACCCACAAAACAGCCAAGGGACCCAAACTGCTCAGGGAACATGTTGTCCTCTCCTGCTTGCAGGGCTATTTCTTGGACAAGCAGCAGCTCTGTTTGCTGGACTTCTGGCCCTGTGCAGTCACTGTGAAGCAAGGCACATCTCACACAAACGAGCCAGTGAAATGAGGTAATTGTGGCTTTCGATGAATGCTATTTCTGTCTCCTAGGCGATGCTGTCTGGAATATGAAGAACAAGATCTAGTGGATCTGACACATTATAGCTCTCAAAGTGGAGACAGATAGCATAGAAGTGGGAAAGTCCCCCTCCTGTTCTCTCCTCCGAATGATGAGTGAAGACTCCACGCACATGCCATTTCCAGACAAGAGCTGCTCCATGTTGGAAATTCCTTTGAATTGCCAGAACTTTTCCATTTGGTTGCCAAAGCAATCCTTAGATGTGATTTAATGCAACTTTAGTTCACATAATCCATGTTCCAATGATATGTGTGGGTGTATATACATATGTAGATATATGTAAATGTGTGTGTGTGTGTGTGTGTGTCTTCACAAGGACTCTTGAAAACAAATATAGTGTTCCTACTGCAAAGAATAGTGAAATGTGACTCAAAGTGGTGAAACACAGAATCAATACATGCAAGGTCAGGACAGGCACTAAAGTCTCCTCTAAGTAGAGCCATTCATCACACTAATGCTAATTTTAGCCATCTACGCTGGAATCTTTGGCTCAGCAATATATCTTATTCTTTTATGTTGCTTCAAAATGGGAAATAAAATAACCTAATTTCAGTTTAACCCAGAGATATCACTCTTCACAGCAACAGTCTTAACCAGAAGACAGTGACAACTCTGCCTAAGTGATCTAGCATTCAGCTTTGTCACACTGGTCGCTTGTTGGGTTGTGTGTGGCACTCTGATTTTGCTGTTGTATGTCCACATCCAACAGTACTCTGTTCCTAGTACTCAGTTTTCAGTATTCAATGAGGTCGTGGATGCATCTAATCGCTTGAGTTTCCCCATCACCAGTACCCATTAGTCTTTTTTGTTTTGAACATTTTAATAAATCAACCAGATACCTATCTGTCATGAAGTTATTGCATAAAGAGAGAGTGAAAATGCTCTATCCTTGGAACCCAAGGAGCTTATGTTATGTCTAAAAGAAAGAATTTTGGATTACTATGCATTTTTATATAGGAAGATGCTTATAGTAAACCCCTTCAATATTTAAAACTATAATGAAAAACAATATCTTAATTTTTTTATTTTTAATTCTTTAAAAATTTAAATTTAATTCAATATTCAGTAAATACCAGGTCCCTTAGAACCAGAGTTCTAGTGCTAGTCCAACATGTTCTCATGTTGCACTCAGGACTCGGGACACGTGGACATCCATTCAACATTTTCAAGCCTCAGTTTCCTTATTAGTACAATTGAAAGTGAGTACGACATATGAATAATTTTTGCAGCAATACATAATGTGTGAGAAAAACTTAGCAAAGTGGCTGGTTCCTAACGCAAGCACCATGAATGTAACTATGCATTATTGATGAGAATTGCTATTTATATTCTTATGTCAGCTACTCAGAAGTCTTTCACTATCGATCCCAAGGTAGTGGACTATGATGGAAAAGGTTGTCTTCAACGAAGATATTCTCATATTTATTTACAAGTGTGTCTGCATGTTCATAGTACCATTTCTATGAAAATCTTTCACAAACTCTTGTCCAGGAAGCTGTGGAGAGCTTCAGTTGTACCAACAATCACTGGGTATTCAGATGACCTGGCTTCAAGTTTCAAACTTTAAGTACACCTGGGATTCAGGCTCCAGTCTCTGGCCATGTTTCCCATTGTCCCTCACTGCTCTGTGTTCTTTTCTATGCATCAACTTTAGTGATTTTTCACTGCTGAGCAATTTAAGTCTTTTGAATTTCTGACTCTAACCATGTCTTAAGGATCTTTCTCACCTTCAACCAAAAGGAGCTAATCAAAGTACTTTGATAGACAAAGCATTTCCCATTCTGGAAATAATTTTTTGGGGAGTGGGGAGCTGTTAGGTTATTATATATATAGTTCTCTTGACAATTAAGTCAGAAATGTGTGTATAAGCCAGGAGGCAACTAACTGAGCCACAATTAGAAACAGGTATGGAGTTAGAGAGACCTTCCTAAATATATATTATTTGATCTGAACCTTGAAGAATGAGATAATCAGATACTGAGCACAAGGTTGCCCTCTCCCCAGTGCTATTTCAAGTCACAGTGAGGTGGATCCAATTAGGTGAGCTCTCAGCATGCTCAGAGGCAACATTTGCCACCAGCAAAGAACATTAGAGTTAATAGAAGTTGCAAAAATGAAGGGTTTGTGAAGGGCAAGGATGGGAAGTGTTCTGGACATTTGCTCCTGGCTGAAAATGGTACTGTATGTTCATTAAAACAAAGCAAAGGGCCCTCTAGGAAATCCCAGTAACAAGGTTGTCAGTGTCAAGAAAGCAGAGTCCTAACCCCTGGACAGTCATTCTGTCCTGTAAAGCTTCATTTAGAAATATTGACTAATTGATATACACATTTTTAAATTTTATTTTATTTTTTGTGCTTAAAACACTGGTGGTCATGCTTATGTAATTAGAAGGAGGAGGCAAGAAATCAAAGGGAGACCATTATATTATTTCAGAAAGTATTTCTGGATAAGCAAAACAAGGGCAACCTCATGGCAGGGAGGGGCTATGAGTATAGCTCATGGAAGTACAGACAGGACACATAGGTTTTACACATGGAGTAATGCCAAAGAAGGACTAGTAGGTAAAGCTACAGAGCTAAGGACAACTGTTCAAATGTAGGTCTGGCATTTTGTCCATTTCAGTCAAAGTGATAGACATTATAGCTAACTGAGGTCCAAGTCCTAGTACCTGCCTGCTCACCCACACTATAAACTTCTGGATTGTCTTTGAATATCCACTATCACTCCTTGTTCTTACTCTGTTAACCTCCTGGTTTTCTAAACAGCCCTCCTAAATCTGTCTCCATTCTGTTGAATTCCCTCTCTCTCTCTCTCTCTCTGTCTCTCTTCCTCTTATTCTCTTCATCCTGTTTTATGATGTAATATCCTAGCTCATTCCTCGGAAGGGAACTTGTACACATACTATTTGGGGATCTTGTTTAATTGAAGATTCTGATTTAGTAGCTCTAGAATGAGCCCAGGATTCTGCATTTCTAACAAGTTTCCAAGTAATGTCTATGTCACTGCTGGTCAGAGGACAAGACTTAGAATGGTGAGATGTGAGGGATTGAGACAGGCCTAGAACCCCCTGCAGTAAATGTTCCTTACACCACTCTGGGCAGCCTTCTGAAGTATCAGAGAATAAACCTTCTTTTTTTTTTTTTTTTAAAGAGAGAGGGACAGTGAGAGAGACAGAGAAAGAGAGAAACAACTTTATTTAGTTTCTCACATGGCCTTAGTTGCTCCAACACTTAGTTGTGTACGTGATGCTGGGGTTTGAACCCGGGTCCTCGTGCTTGCCAAGCAAGCACTGAAACCTCTGAGCCACCGCTCCAGTCCGAGAATAAACCTTCTATGACATACCATAGACCAAAATAAAGACTGATGGGTGGAAGCAATATAAACTCTTAGTATTAAGAAGACAATTCTGACACAGAGAACTCATGGTCAATAACCCAAGAGTCTTGCAAGATCATGACAATCATGACACTGTAAATATTCAAGCAGGGTGGACCGGTATTAACATTTTACTATAAACATCTCAACCATAAAAGGAAGTTGTAAAAATGCCTGCTTTTTAGATACTACATTAACATCATATTGTAATTGATAGATCCTATTAGTCATCCCTTTGTTTGCCAGACAATGGAGAGGGATTTTGAACTATTCCAGAGTAAGTTGCAAGCATCCTTATACTCCCATCTAAATACTTCAACCTGCATATCACTGAGTAGGGGACCCTATTGGTTTCTTATTCAGTGGGCTTAAATTTACATGCAATGGATTCACAAATCCTATCTGTAAAATTTTAGTAATGCTTGACAAATGTGCCACCCAAGCCCCTATCAAGATATAAAACAGTACTTTCACAAACAGTAAATCCTTTCAAGCCCCTCCACAGTCAATCCCCATCCTTACTCTCCTAGAAGCCATAACTGCTTTTGTTTCTATCAAAAAATAATTTTGCCTTTTTTGGATGCCCTGTCAATGGAATTATACTCTCCACTCTTTTGAGTAAAATTTTTATGCTGCATTTTTGAGATGCACCTATGTTATACAAGTATTCATAATCTTTCCATTTCTCTTTTTGGCTACATTTAAAAAAATTGAGATATTATTAATATGCTGTCAACCCAGCCTTGTAAAACGTGCAATACAATGGTTATTATTATAATCATCTGGTTGTGCAACCGTTACCATTACACAATTCCAGAACATTTCCATTATTCCCAAAAGAAATTCTGTATCTATTCATAGTAACTTCCCATTCTTCCTCTGCACCTGAATCTGGAAACCACTAATTGACTTTATACCTCTTTGGATTTGCCTATTTTGAACATTTCATGTGGTATTCTACAGTATGAAATTATCACAATTTATTTTTCTATTATCCTGTTGATGTGAAGCTGGCTGTTTCCAGTTTTGAGCTATTTTGAAGAAATCCACTATAAATATTCAAATTAAAAGGTGTTTTGTGGATATATTTTTTCTTTTCTTTCTTTCTTTTTTTTCAGCCAATACCTAAAAATGGGATCATTGCTTCACAGCTAGCTATATGCTTAGTTTTACAAAAAACTGTCACACATTTTTACAAAGTGATTGCATTATTTTATACTCGCATTAATAGTTAATGTATATCAATGTTTATATCAGTTCTATTTACAATTGTTAAATTATGGAATCAACTCAAATGCCCCTCACTGAACTGATTCCATACATATATGAGTTCTACTTAGCTATTAGAAAAAACAGTATCATGACTTTTCCAGGTAAATGGACAGAAATGGAAAAAATCATACTGAGTGAAATGAAGCAAACCCAGGGACTTAAGGGTCTAGCATAAGCTATAGTAAAACCAAGGATACGGTGAAATTTAGACAATTTTATGTATTAAACACCCCAAATTCAAAGTAATCTGAGGAAGAGGGCAGGGAGAAAAGACAGGGAGAGTGGAGAGGAAGGAAAAGGGGGTTACTACTAATTCTATTTGGTACACTTGACTCCCCAGATAAGCCAAGAAATACTCATGCAGGCATTTAAAATTTGAAATTTAAAAACTAATAAATGTGTATATGGTCATTTATATATATAATAGAGGAACATCACATTGGAAACAAGGGAGGCTGGAGTGGGTGAATCAGGGGGAATACTGGATAAGGATCAAGCTCAGGTTACTTTGTTTTATGTGTACATATATGAATATGTGGCAACCAACCCTCCAACATGTAAGAACATGATGAACTTATAATAATAATAAGAGTTAATGTAATGGGCTCCTGGAGAAGATGATAGAAGGGAGGTAGGCAGTGAATCCTGATCTCCTCACAACATAGGAAGAAGCAGTGAAGAGAAAGAAGAAGCAAGAGAACTTTGCGATAAGTTTATAGCTGGATTTGAGGAACCATGGACAACATTATCAACAAGATTTTTATTTTCTATAAGGTTCAATAGTACGAGGCTTGGCTCTGAGGAGATTGTAATAAATAGGGCTCTTTGTCTTCTCTCAAAGTGGTGCTGATATTGGGATCAGTAGAGGTCACACATTCAGTTAAAATATCAATATTTGGCATTTGTCCAACTCAGGACTCTTAGGAGAAAGAAGCTCACAAAGCAGTCCTGTGCTTAAAAGAAGATATCCCAATATTAAAAAGCAAGAGAATAAGCAAACCAACCCCAAAAGATCATAAGGCTTCCACAAATGACTCAATTGGTACGACAGTAGAAGAAATTCCAGGGAAAGAATTTAGAAAATTCATAGTTAAGATGTTAAATGAACACAAGAAGATACAAATGAAATTGGAGAGAAAATGCAGAAAGTGAACAATTACTTCAATAAAGTGATATAGGTTCTGAAAAGGAAGCAAACAGATACTGGAAAGAATAAATAAACTAAATTAAAAACTCAATGAAAAGCATCATCGATAGAGTACACCACTTTGAAGATAGATTTTTAGGCCTTGAAAATAAAGTATATAATCTTTAAAATAAAGTTGTCTGTGAAAATAAAGGTGTTAAAAGACCACAACCAAAATATTCAAGGAATCTAGAATAATATCAAGAGACCAAATTTAAGAATTTTTGGATTTAGATGAAGGTGAAGAATCTGAAATACAAACTAAAGGAATGCACAATCTTTTCAATGAAATAATATCAGAACAATGTCCAAATCTTTGGAATGAGATGGCGACTAAAATGCAAGAGGTTTTAGAACACCAAAAAGAATCAAATCAAAGCAGATCAACACTAAGACACATTATAATGCAAATGCCTAAGATACTGAATAAGGATAAAATTTTTAAGACTGCAAGAGAAAAATGGCTGGTCACATTTAGTAGAAACCAATGTGAGTCTGAACTGATTTCCCATTTCAGACCCTAAAAGACAGGAGGTCTTGGAATAATATGTACCAAGTTCTGAAAGCAAATGGATGCCAACCAAGTTACTGTACCCAGAAAAATAAAGCTTGCTTCAAAATTGAAGATGAAATAAAAATATTCCATGATAAACAGAATCTAAAAGAATTCATAACCAGAAACTTGGCACTACAAAACATACCCAATGAAATATTTCATGAAAAGGAAATGGAAAATAAAATAATGCATTAAATAGATCAAAATGGCATGAAATAAAGAGCATCTCTCTGACATAATATTAAATGTAAGCAGTCTAAACTCTTCAATCAAAAGACATAGATTGGAAGACTGGATTATTAAATAAATCCCAACAATGCACTGCTTGCACAAGACTTATCTCACAACCAAAGAACCTACATTTAGAGGACCCCCCAAAAAAAACCCACTAGAAGATGTCCAGAGATGATAAATGAATTCAGGTAAGTAGCAGGATAGATCAGCATACAAAAATCAATTGTGTTCCTATACTCTAATAATGAATTAGCTGAAAAAGAAATTAGGAAAACTATCCCATCACAATAACTTCAAAAAAATAAAAATTAAATACTAGGGGAATCAATCTAACAAAAGATGTAAAGGACCTCTACAATGGAAACTATAGAATACTACAGAAAGAAATTGAAGCTTCCCATTCACCAAGTGGCCAGCAACAGCACTGGCAAATGGCAGTTGTGTCTGGAAGGAGATAAAATGGCAGCAGACTTAAGCAAGACTGAAATCCAGAGGCTTCTCTCAATTCCACCTAAGAAAGCCTGTTTTGATTGCAGTGCCAAGAGTCTGAGTTGGTCTGCATCACATATGCTGTTTTCTTGTGCATTGACTGTTACGGGCATACTTCTCAGCTTTTATCAGATCTATGGAGTTGTATTCCAGCTGGTACTGGTTCCAGCTAAGGTGTAGGCAAATCGGCAGGAATGCCAATGCAGCAGCTTTTTCTGCCAGCATGGATGCACAGTCAATGATGCCAACATCAGCTGAAGTAGCCAAGCTGCCCAGATGTACCAGGAGAAGATCTGGTAGCTGGGGAGCACAGCCCTTGCTAGGCATGGCACTGACCTTTGGATAGGCAATCTGGGCAGTGCTCGTAGTTACTCCCCAGAGAAGAAGAACTCTGATTTCTTCAAAAAACCATTTAACCCCCTAACTGAGATGCACCACCAATGAGCCTTCCAGCACCCAGCAGCCAGCTCCATCTGCAGAGAGCAAAGGCCTGGCATAGTTTGAGCAAAGCCCCAACACAGACCTGCTTGGCACCTCACTCCAAGCCTCTCTGGAACTGAAAAGCTCAATCATTGGCAAGAAGAGGCCAGTAGTAGCTAATAAAGGGCCAGGTGCCAAAAAAGGACTTGGGGCCCAAAAGATGAGCAATCAGAGCTTCAGTGACATTGAGTGGCAGGCCCAGGTGGCAGAAAACTTCCTTGAGCAACAGACAGCTAATGCCAAGAAGTAGGTGGAGGAGTCTAGGCTGCCTCCATGCATCTGGCCTAAAAGGAGATCTAGATTGATGACAAGAAGGAAGAGAAGAAGCTACAAGTTCTGGAAGGGAAGAAGCATGAACAGGCCAAGTGTCTGGGCATGCGCTTGGTATCTTGAAGCTCAGTCTCCCACTCAGTACTATGCAAGATTCAGGTCATTGAGCAAGAAACACCAGTGAATAAAAAATCTTCCCGCTCTCAGTTAGACTTGTTTGATGATGTTGAAACTTTTGCCTCTGGACCTCCAAAGTACAAGCATAACTCCTTTTCCTTGGAGGAAATTTTTGGTTCCTGTTGGACATAAATGTCATCTAAGGTCTGGACAGGGTAGAAGAGAAGGCGTCAGAAGTGACCATTTCAATGGCTAAGCTAATAATAACCTCAATGTGTATGAATTTTTACAAAAGCAGGGGGAGCCTTGCCTAGGATGCTGGGAGACATAGGGAGGGGGCAAGGAGGGGAGGAGGGAATAGGAAGGATATCAAGGAGACCAGAGGGAGGAATATGGGGGAATCAACTCAGAGGAAAACTTTCAACTTCTGTGAGAAGTACATTTCGCACAGGGGTTTAATAGGGGGAAACATGGAACCATGGGGAACCCAAGGGGGGAAACTATGGAATGGCATCAGCCTGGTCTTGCTCTGTCATTATACATTTGTTCTTTATTGTTTCATAATGATTTCCTCCTAATTGTAAGTCCAAATTTAACAAATAAAAAAAAAAAAGAAGTGACCATCTCAAGTATCCTGCCTATTTCAGAAAAAGCCACAAACAGGAGGGAATTGGAGAGCCAGAGCTCATGCCTCAAGTCCTGTGAAACATGTCAGAAATCGGCAGGGGCCAAAGCCATTTCGTCTGACATTGTCTTTGGGTGGGAGGTGGATACTGAGTATGAAGCCATGTGTCTGCTACAGTAGCTCTCAGGCAGCAACATAATCAGCTCTCTTCAGACCTCCTTAGAGATGTGGACAGAGGTCAAAGAGTAGGAAGTGTATCTCTGGGGAATGTGCTTCCTACAGCTGATATTGCCCAGTTGAAGCAGGGTATCAAGTCTGTGACCAGCAAGATGGCTGTATTGGCCAATGGTGTGATAAATTCTTTGCAGGGTTGCTATGGTTCCTATTGATCCAAGCTCCATGGCTCACGGCCTCTGGTGGTGACAGCATCAAGAACTTCATAATCCCCAGGGCAGGGGTGCCTGGCTGTGGAAGCTGCGAGGATTTGTTACTATCTGTGTGTGGTATGTGAGTTGAGTGGCCTTCGTGGATCTTGGGCAAGGGGAATGGTCACCACTGGCCCTTTTCCTCTGCTTGTGGATTGAACCCCTATTCTGTCCCAGTCCAGCCAGGTTCTGAACTGAGGGATGTTTTGGGGATGAGTAAAACCACAGGCCGGAGACCTGAAACAGTCTTTCTTTATCCAAGCTTTACTTCTCTTTTTATATATCCATGCTTTACATCTCTCTTTCAAGGCAACATAAATGTCTTAGTCTATTCGTCCATTTGTGCTACTACGATAAAATGCCTAACATTGGGCGATCTCAAACAAGTCAAAGCAATGTTGCGAGACTCCACTCCAGAACAAACATGGAGAGCAATTTCTCACAGTTCTGGAAGCTGGGAAGTTCAGGATCTAGGCATAGGCAGGTTCGGCTGCTGGCAAGAGCTCATCCTTCAAAGGAGCAGGACACCAGGAGCAGCAGAAAAGTGGGAGAGCTCTCTCCCCAAAAGAGGTGAGAGCCCCCAACGGCTGGCTGGAGTCTCTTCTTTAAGGGCCTTCACCCCGCCCCCTCGAGGCCTCCTCTACATTAGCTCATTCATTGTCACACCTGGATTTCGGAGGCACACATTTGACCAATAAGCCTCTATGTGCGCCTTTTGAAGGATCTAGAATAATTGGCAGGTGATACCAATGCAAAACATCTGAAGCCCGCATGGACACCCTGTTTTTCAAGTTTAACAATACACAATCTAGCAGCCCCTCCCGAAGGAGCTTATGCAAACAGCAACAAGATCCAGGGAAGCTGATAAAGCAAAGGTCAGACCCCAACACTATTCTGGCACCCTCACACCCCCTCCTTTGTGCTTTGACACCTAACTGGGAGTGTCCTCCCAGTCCTTCCCAAAATCTGCTGTTCACTCAGCCTGCAGTCCTGGGAGTGAGGGGAGACAGTTCCCTCTGGGTGGCTTATTCTGGCTCCAGCCCTTCCCCAGGTTAGCAATGTGAAAGTGTAAGACTTCTGTGTACTCTAGGATCATTTGGTGGTCTGGGGCTTGACCTCTGTCCAGTAGAACCAGAAGGAGGCCTAGCAAGAATTCTACTGTCGACCAGCTCCTGGGGAGAGGATCTGGACTTGCCACTGCAGATTTGCTCTTCTGGAGGCAGGGGAGTAGAAATACCTTCTTGTGGAGCTTTCAAAGGGGTAGACATTACCTGGCACCTAAAAGATTCATTTGGGATCAGCCTGGAGAACTGAGTGATCTCCTGTCTCACTGCCACCAGAGACTGACTTTTGCTAAGATATCCCAGAGCCCTTCCTTATCATCACTGGGTCATGGCACCCTTTGCATAAAGGACTCTGTCCCTTCTTCCCCTGACTGGTGTCCCCAGTGTGTCTCATCTGCCCTGTGTCCTGATTAGAAGCAGTGAAATGCGACTAGCCAAGGAAGCTGAGGACATGAGAAACAAATGCAGGTTCCTTTGCCTCAGCTTTCTTCCTCTGCATCATCCTCACTGACAGAGGCCTGGATAGCATCCCATCAGCAACAGCAACTGGGCCATGCACCATGTCATCTTGGCACCATCGTTCCCTGCCATGTTGGCAGTCTGGGCCCAACCCCTGCCTGTGAGTCTCCCAAGATGCACAGACCGCTCTTCCCCCTTCTCTTCCTCAGAGGGACATGACTTCCTTTCAGGACTGTTTGTATTGAAACAAAGTGGTGTCAAAATAAAACACCCATGGGGCCCTATGGGTCAATTTAAAAAAGAAGAAAGAAAGAAAGAAAAAAAGAACGGAAAGAAGAAAGTGAAGACCTTAGAAGACAGAAAGACCTTCCAGATTCTTCTATAGACAGAATTAACATTGTCGAAATGGCCACACTAACAAAGGCCTCATACAGATGCACTGCAATCCCCATAAAAATACCAATGAAATTCTTCACATAACTAGAAATGGCAGTTATGAAATTCATTTGGAAAAATAAGAGGCCTAGCATAGCATAACCAAAACAAACCTTGAGAAAAAAAAGTGATGCTGATGGAATCACAATACCAGACCTGAAATCATGCTACAGAGCTATAGTAACAGAAACAGCATGGTCCTGGCACCAAAACACACATGAAGACCAATGGAATAGAAAAGAAGATACAGAGACAAATTCACATAAATATAGTTACCTGATACTGGACAAAGGTGTTAAAAATGCAACTTAGAGAAAAGGTATCCTTTTACACAAATGCAGCAGGAAAAACTGGAAATTCATAGGTAGAAGAATGAAATTTGATCACTGTATCTTACTCTTCACAAAAGTCAAAGTTGATCAGTGTATCAAAGACCTAGAAATTAGACCAGAAGCTCTGCAACTGCTGGAAGAAAATGTAGGCCCAACTCTTTGGCATGTCAGCATAGGAATCTATTCCCTTAACAAGATTCCTAAAACATAAGAAATAAATTTTTAAAAATCAATAAATGGGATAACAGTGAATTAGAAAGCTCCTGTACATCAAAAGAAACAATTAAGACCATGAAGAAAGAGCCTACAGAGTGGGAGAAGATCTTTGTCATCAGCTCTTGAGGGTGTTAATATCCAGAATATACAAAGAACTCAAAAAACTTAGCACCAAAAAAGTAAATAACCTAATCAATAAATGGGCAAAAGAACTAAACATAGATTTCTCAAAAGAAGAATACAAGTGGTCAATAAATATATGAAAAAGTGTTCAACATCTCTAACAATTAGGAAAATTCAAATCAAAACTATGTTGACATTTCATTTCACTTCAGTCAGAATGACAATTATGAAGACCATAAATGATAATTGTTGAGGAGGATGTGAGGAGAAAGACATACTTGCGCATTGTTGATGGAACTGCAGACAAGTGTAAACACTCCAGCAATCAGTATGGAGATACAGTGACACAGTTACAACAATATTTAGAGCAGCACAATTCACAATAGCCAAGCTATGGAACCAACCTAGGTGACCTTCAACAGATGAATGTTTTCTATATACACAATGAAATACTACTCAGTTGTAAAGAAGAACAAAATTATATTGGCTGGTAAATGAATGAAACTGAAGATTATCTTGCTAAGTGAAATAAGCCAGTCCCAAAAAGTAAAAGGTCTAATGTTTTCTCTGATATGCAGAAGCTAATCTAAAATAGGGGGTGGAGAGAGAAAGAAAGAGAAAATGGAGCAAAAAAAAAGGGTGGGGAATTCCATCAAAATAGAGGAAGATCAGTAGAGTAGACCAAAGGGTTTGAGGGAGAAGAAGGAGGCACAGGAGAGGGGAAGAATGGTGGAATAAATCTGACTAAACTTTCATATCTACATGTAATAAATATATCACAATGAATCTCTTATATCCACAAGATACTAATTCAAAGAAAAACTATAAATGAATTGCAGAATAGTCAGTAGAATAGAGAGAGAAAAGAGGAAGGATGGGGGAATGCTGGGGATTGAATTAGAGTAAATTATATTCCACGCTTTTAATTATGCCAAAATGAATCCTAATGTTATATATAACTAAAAAGAATCAATAAAAGTAATTCCAAAAAAGGTTAATGTAATGATTTCCAGTTGCTCCAGATGACTGCCAGCACTTGCCAATGACAATGTTGTTAATTTTTTGGTATTCTTGAGGACCCAAACGTTACTTAAAAGGAATATGGTAGCAAGAATTCCTGCAGAGTGAGGCAACTGAAACAGGTGACCCCACTGAGCTCAGAGCTTCTTGGTATCCCACTCAATGCTTCCCCATTTTAGCTTTGTGCTGCTGCCACCATAGGTCACCACGATTTAGAAGATTAAGGCAGCACAGAATAATGTCTCACAGTTCTCTACATATCACCCTTATCTACATCAGAAATAAGGGTGGATTTGGCTTGTGACTCAGGCTCAGATCTCTCAAGGCTGATATAAAGGTGGTGACTGACCTGGGATCTTCTCTGAAGAACTCTGAGAATGGAGCCCCAAATTCAGTCGGTAGAGTCTAGCTCCTTGAGATTGTAGGACTGAAGACCCTGATTCCTCTTGGCTGTCAGACGTGCACCACTTTTAGTGCCTAAAGGCCTCTTTCTAGTCCTCACACAGGTACCTTCCATCCCAGAGTGAGCAGCAATGTGTTGATTCATTCTCGTGCTTGGAATCCCTGTGACTTACAATTTGGTCACAGCCGACTCTTCTGTCTCAGACTGAGAAAGATCTCTGCTTCTAAGGGCTCATGTGATTAAGCACCCACTTAAATAAGCCAGAATAATCTCCCTGTCTTAAAATCTGATACCTTAACCAAATCTGCAAATTATCCCTGGCCACATGATGTAACATTCACAGACTCAGATTAGGACATGGAATTTGGGTGAAGCTATCATTCTGCCCACCACAGCCCTCTGAAGGAACCAAGAGATTTGTAGTTTTGAGCTTCATTCTCTACTACACTTCAGTTTTTCTCCTCTATCAACATTTTGTTGACTCTTATCGTAGTTTTCTGATATTTTATATAATCAGATCAAGAACAACTTATAATGAATATTTTGGTTTAAACTGAGAAGAGTGTTACCTCCTGGAACTGTTGTTGATTCTCAGAATTTATCAAACTCCATGATTCAAAATTTATTGAGTATTGAGGAACATAAGCAAGTAGAGACAATTAGGATTTTCAATGTTGTCATTCTTTCAATTATCCCTTCAAAAATAATTCATCATGTTCCTGTCAATGCGAGAAAAAAATGCCTTAGCAAGCTCCTTTTGTTTCCTGATCACTTGCTTTAATTTGCCAAATTACCTCTTCCTGTGAAATATTATGTCAAGGAAAAAGAGATATATGAAAAATTTTTAACATCTTCTGGGTACATTATGCACATCTGTTCCATAATTCTTCCAGGAACTACTAAAAAAATATGTCACCTCCTTGTTCAGATGAGGCTAATAGAGGTAAAATGAATTATTTTCTCAAAGTTGTGATGCTAATGAGAATTCATACCCAACTTTCTTGCATTCATGTCTGAAACATCTTTTAAATCAAGTATTTAAGATTGCAACTATAAGGATGAGGATTTAGTGACCCTTGCCTCATTTGTCACTGAGGTACCATGTTAGCATGGGAGTAGATTCATGGCAGTCATCAAGACATTTTGGGTAAGTCAATGACCACAGAAGTAATGAACCAACAAATGTTTGCAGGTGTGTTCAGTTTCATAAAGAATTCTCAGGCAGACAGGTTTAAATTTAAAAGTGGCCAAAGCCAGGCATTAAGACATTCGTGGAAGCTAACGGGAAAGCGTCTCCAGGAAAGTGCAGATCTTGGTAAAAAGCATCCCCTGCCACCTTCTATCCCCTTTTCCAATGCTAGGCATAGAGTGTTAACATGTGGGAGAAGGACCCATGTTTCAGCATTTGTAGGGATTTGCATCTGTTGCCAGGTGGACTGCCAGGGGATTCTGCTTCTTGTTGCATGGCTGTGGAGAGATGCCAGGACAAACAGCCTCCCCCTAGAGAGATGACATGAGAGAACAAAAATCTGATTTCTTACAACATGCACAATAAGGTTCCAAAAGATAACATTTCTCACCCTCTCTTACTAGGGACTGTACAATATTAGTAACAGGTATTGTGGTTTCCATGGATGATGACAGTTAAGCATCATAATTCCTCAGGTATTACTCATCCCAATTACAAATTTAAAAACTGACACTTGAACAGTTCATGCAATTCAGGGTCACGGAAAAGACAAATGGCTGCACTGGTATAAAAAAAAAGCAGATTTATCTCACCTCAAATGCCCTGCTCTCCACCTTTTGTCAAAAGTACCACAAGTCATAAAAGTTCTTTGATACTGGCTGGTATTTTAGATCAAGCATTATGTTCTACCAATTACTTTTGCCTTTCTTATTTGAACTTAATTTCACTTCTGGACAATTTATATCTTCTTGGCTGGTTTGTCCAATAAGTTCACCACATTTTTTAATTAGTATTTTACTTCCAACTTTATATTTTCTTTAGAATTCTAAAGGCAGTAGTCTAAACTTGCATGATATATTAACTACAGCTCTGCATGTCAGGTTAAAATATGTAGGCCATAGTCCCAATGCACAACTGACCTGTGTAACTGTGGGTAAATAAGTTCAATGATCTAAGTTGTCAGTCTGATGACCTATCAGGAGGGGTAAATTATCCTCATTCAACCACGTTAAGGGATTTTGGAGGATCAAATTAGACAGTCAATGGAAATTAACTATGAAGTACAGTGGAGATGTAGCATGTGGGTGGGTTATTCTTATGATTTTGCCTTTTGGCACACTGTGAGTGTGTGCATGTGTGTGCTCAGGAGCAGTGTTCTCTCAATCTCCTGTCTATCCTATGAACTAGGTGGGACATGTTTGCTTATTCCAGAGTTGTAGATTTCTTTCTTCCTTTTTTCCTTCCTCCCCTTTTGTCTCTTCTAATTATTTTCTCCTTTCCTACTTCCTATCCTTCTTCTTTCCATTTCTAAAACACACACACACACACACACACACGCACACGCACACACACACACACTTTATGTTTTGACAGGAACTTGGCACCGGGCCACTGCATATGAGGTCAAATAAACCCTCATCACTGCCACGAGGAAGCCATTGGCTGAACACAGGTAGACAGATACATGACAGGATCAAGAGGGAAGTGGATTAACTAAAGCTCATGGCAGGGCTTTTGCAGAGACAAGCTGGAACCCAGATTTTCGTATTTCCAAGGTGGTACTCTTCCTACAACTTTACAAGCTTCGTCTGGGGGGAAAATGCCAGTTGTAAGCACAAGCCAGGGTTTCCAAAGGCAGACTTGGGTTTAAAGCAGAAACAGGGCAATAAGCATTCGCTGGACCTTTGAACAAGTGGAACTTTAGGCTTTATTTTCTCAGGACATCTACACACACAGAACAAGAGACTGTATTGTGATGCCTCTCCAGCTCTTCTCGTTCTATAGATAAGGATAAGAGCTTTAAAACGATGAAACATTTCTTCAGGTCATAGGATTAGAAGAAAATGGTGGAGCTGGTTTTATGTTAAGCCAGTTGAGTTCAAATATGTCAAGGGAGAGGCACTTTGGGATGAATATAGAGAGCATTAGTGATAGCCACAGGCTGGATTTTATGAGCTGGGAGGGTCTGTCCTTCCCGATCTTAGGCCTCTACTCCTCTATGTCGGCTGCTTTAAAACAGCCATGGATTGCGTGAGGATGTGACCGTTTCAGCAATGTTCTTCTTCTTCAGAGTGTCTATCAGGAGATGTGATCACATAGACCTGCTGATGCCCTTTGAAATTGTCCCAAATCTCTCTTCAAGTTGAACAGAGACCCACTCTAGCCCAAAGGAGCAGCCTATGGAAAATTCCTGACACTGTATGTTCTCGTAATTTTTGGAACACTGTAAATATTTGAGTCAGTAGATCTTAATCCATAAACACAGCTGTACTTAAAACCCCTGATGGGGAGTTATTATAATTTAAACAATTGGGTAACAAAACAAATCACTGTTAATCATTTTCGTTTTCTAAGGACAATGGACCCAGACTCCTCATAAAAATGACATGATGAGCTTCGTAATTGCATCCACAAATAAACTTACAAATGCTAAGATAAACCATTCTCAACTTTTTAAGAACATTGTAAAAAGAAAGCGAGGGTGGGGGCAGGCCAGGAAAAAAAAAAAGAGAAACAAAACAATTTTGAGCAATACCAAGGCTCTCATAGCTGTAATGAACATGTGGCCTTCAAAGATAAACAAGGGAGAAAATCCTTGCTGGGTTCATCTGTTCTCTGGCTAAGCTATGTTACGAATTACCATTATTCAGGAATGGGGCTTGGTTCTATCATAGCTACCTTCAACTCTCTTGATAGACTTCCCCTTTGCGTCAATCTACAGAATGCTCCAGACAGCTGACTCATTCCTGATAGGTTCCTCAGGCTCTTCTGTGTCCAGTGCCATATAGATACAAGGACAACACAAGAAATTGGACGAAACCCCTCCCCTAGAAGAGGTGATCATAGTCTAAAACCATAGACAAAAACATACTAGACAAATGATTTTATAGTTTTTTTTTTTAGAAAGATGGGAACAGAGAGAAAGAGAGAGAGAGAAGGAGAAGCAATTTTTATTTAGTTTTTCATGTGTCCTCGGACACTTTGTTGTATAGGTGGTGCTGGGGTTTGAACTCGTGTACTAGCATGTGCCCAGCAAGTGCAGTACCTGCCGAGCCACCGCTCCAGCCCCTATAGGTTATTTTTTAAACAAACCAATACTCAATGCTTTTCAGGAGCAATTAAAGAGGAATGGAGTCCGAAGACTTAGGAGGACATGTCTAGCTACAAAGTTGAAGAGTGATGCCTGGAGGTGAGGTTGGAGATTATTGGGGGATGTTCATGAAGAGTAAGCATTTAAATAGAAGGTCTAAACAAACAGACATTGGGATCACACAGGATTCCAAGTAGAATGAACTTTTCTATCAAAAGAGTAGTGCCAGGAAACCAGTGGGTGGTAAGGTTGGCAGACCAATCAGAACAATGAGAAGGGTCTGGAGTTTCAGACCTGGAAGTTCATCATCTTTTCTATTGATGGACTGGAAAGCATTGACTAATTTTAATTAAGATGATCAGAGTAAGATATAAAAAGATTCATCTGGCAAAGCACAGCAATAGATTGGGATATGAAAAACAAAAGGCGGAGAGACGTAGGGAAAAGTAATGAGATGTCGGCCGGTGACAACAATAAATTGATGGAGAGGAAAAAAGTGGTGATGAGCATTTGATGATAGATTGGATATGCAGAAACACAGATTTTTATGGACCAAGTCAAGATGAAAGGTTTTGATTGGAAAAGGCCTTCATGGTTGGAAGATTCAGTGCAAAATTGGATTGCAAGTGATTTTTTGTCTACGTATAAAGACAAGAATTCTATCTTCCTGTAGATCTTAATGAATGTCCCTTCCCTTCCTTCCATTTGCCTCCTTCTACCCACCCCCCACTGCAGCACTTTGCACCACAATTAATGATCAGGTGTACATAGGGGTTCACAATGGACTGAGAGTCTCCTTCGTTATCACTTGGTGGTTTCACTATGAACACCTTAGCCACAGCTGAGACTTCAGAGTCCAAAGACATTCTCATGTAAGAAAGGCTGGATGCGGAGCAGGGCAAGATGGCCCAGAATTTCCAACAGGAAGAAAGGCAGGATGCTATCAGAATGTCATAACCTGCCCGGCAGAGCAGTTGATGGGCTAAGCCAGAAGCTGGGTGGCCAATCCACACTCCCTATCTAATTCCGGAAGCCCCAGCTTTCAACTCCTTTGAATCTGTGGCAGATTTGTTTGCTCATGTAGACCTGGCTGTGCCTCACCTGAGGAAAAAAGCTATTCAAAAGCTATAAACCATTTCATCCCTCAAATATGAAACTAATCCATGTCATTCAAGCCCAAACCTGGTCCCACCATGGAGATTAAAGAGGACTCTAATCCAGGTCTGCCCTCTGGCGCCACCAACCTGCAGCTCTCTGCTCCATTGCTTCTCCATCTGTGCAAATCACACACAAGGCCTTACCCTTTCTTCCTGGTAATGGACTTAGAACTCTTCCTTTTTGGCCACCCAGCTGTGGTCTGGAGAACTAAATGAAAACTCCAGAAACATCCATGCTCATTCCAAGACATCATATTAAATTCGTGCATTGTTAATGGAGTGAATTCAAGTGAATAAAAATCAATTCATTTCTTGTCAAGTTAAGTTTGGTGGTTTGGGGAAGAAGAAAAAAATTGCTTAGTAAGTTTTAAGTCTTTTTCTGAGACTCTGTGTTCACTTTCTTTTGATATATTCTTTTGTCAGATACATCACATGTGAGACACTGAAGATTATTGTACAATGAGAAAAGTCGAAAGTCGATTCAAAAATACAGAGGGGAAAATGGCACAGCTAACATGATCCTAGGCTTAGAGTCCAAACAAGATTTGGCCATTCCCTACCACTCATATGTTTGATAGGGTTAGAAATTGTAGTCTTAATGTTGGTGCAAGCTAAGTTGGTGGAGGTAATCTTGGTTGTGGGAAGGTTGAGTTTCTGTTGGTTATGTTGGTGGCACAATGGTGGCAATGTTGCCCAAGAGACAGTAAACTCATAGAAGATGGATTTATTTGTCCTTTATCACAGTCCAAAGTTCTGCTGGCTCTGCCACAAGATTGGAGCTCAAATAGAAAATTTCAGGGTAATTCACAAACCCTCTTCTGTCTCCTCCAGAATGATATAAACTGTCTGCCCCAAAATGCTGAAAATAATTGCGAATCCTTTGAGTAAATGGATATCAAGAGGATGAAGAACTACTCCATTGGTTATATAAGCTGCAACTAATCTTCCATTCCTTTATTATTCTCCAAAAATAATAGAGAAAGTATTAGCTAAAGTAAACTAACTCAATAAGTAAACGTATTTAATATCTACTGCTTGAGAGTCAGGGCAGTCTAAGAAAAATCAACAGCAAGAATAAAGGCATAAAAGGATGAAACAGTATAGGCATGGTGAAAAAGGTACAAATTTCAGAACAAAGCAGCTGGAAGAGGAATAGACGAGAGTGAAGAACTGATTGAGGTCAATCATGGGTGGTCTCCCAAGTCAGGCCAAAGAGCAACTCTTCTTGACAGCCAGCAGGAACCTTTAAAGGCAGGGACATAAACTGATCTTCTTACTTTCAGAACATGACTTCATCTGCAGGGTGGAAAAGGGAGAGAAAAGACCATCAACAGGACACCTGGTTCCAATGAAAAATGATACAGCCTCAACTGGGAAGAGACCATGACTACAGAGATTTGGGGGGAACAGGAACTATCAGATTTCGGAAACAAGGAATGAAATTTTGAGGATGGAAAAAATATAGAAGAATAAGGGTAAAAAAATTACCTCCATTTCTATATTAGGTATCTGCTGGAATTAATGAAAGGGTGTTGAGGAGTATTGTCATGCAAGATATATGACAGCAAACCTAAGGAGTTTCTAAAACAAAGCTGAACAACTTGAGCAACAGGATAAATAATGATCATGCAGAATTATAATCCATAGAATACACATGAATCCATAGGGCCTAAGAATAATTGATTAAATGGGTAGATTCATAGGTGGGATGAATGACTGTCCTTTCTTACAAATGAATTAGCATTAATATAAGTCAAAAAAAGAGCAAAATGGAAAATCAACTGTGAGAAAGAAGATGGATTTACAAATGGATGTTAAAAGTTATAAGGGAAAGTCCCAGGAGAAATAGGTTGTGTATAGTGTCAAGCTATTTCCTCCAAGATATTTGCTAACTACAGTAAAGGTAGGAAGGAAAAGGTAACTTTATAATGGAGCAATTCATTGGAAACCATTGCCAGGTAATCAAAGGGAATGTCACCAGTAATAAGCCATAAACACCACTCAGAAGGATATAATACCACTTCTTTATATAATATTCTTGCCCAAACTCCCCAGGCTTGGTCTAATCACAAGAAATCACTAGACAATTCCCAACACTATTCAAAAGTGTCAAGGTCGTGAAAGACAACAGAACTGTTATAGACTGTAAAAAGTAAGGAGAAAAACATCCAGATACAGCATGGAATCCTAAATAAGATCCTGGAGCAGAGAAACAAGCATGAATGAAAAATCTGATGACATTTCTGGAAGATCTTTAGTTCACAATGGTGATGTAGCAGTGCTAACTCCCTGGTTCCAATTACTGCCTTATGATTTTGTGGCATGTTAACACTGGGGGAGGTTAGGTAAAACATGTATGGAAACTCCAATTGATATTTGCAACTTTTTACTAAGAGTATGGAAAGTAGTTTAAAATAAAAAGATTCTAAAGATATCAGACCAAAATTTGAATATTTATTCTTGTTTGGGAGACAATTGCTTCGGCTCCAATTGGTATTTTTCTGCTCTCTTCCTGTGTGACCTGAAGTATACTATTTACCCTCTCTGAATCTTCTCCTTGTCTCTATAGAAGAATGGTAATATTCTATCTCTGTATGGGTAGCAGACTGGCTCAGACAATTCTTTGAGGTACCTCCTAGCACATAGGAATCTCTATACAATACCACCCTGTTTGAGATAGTATTGAATTCAAGTATAGACTCTTTTACCTACTAGTTGGGGCCTTGGAAAACTTAGCTAAATGCTCAAAGTCTAATTTTCCACCATTTTTTCAAGGAAACTAAAATTAGCACGTAATCCATAGCTTTGCCATGAGGATTAAATGAGATAAGAAACACAGAATGGTTAGTCCAGTACCTTGTATATGGGGAATGCCTAAAATATCAATTATTAATATTTTCCAAGTTTTATGCTCCTACAGCAACTTAAGGAAAGCAGTATTGAATCATGCTTATGAACACAGACTCTGAAATTGTAATACTGTCAAACTCCTTTTTAAAGACGGCTGCTTGTCTGTAGTCAGACATAGCTGACCAAATGAGGTTTCGGGGTGGAGTTATGTGCTAATCAGATTGGCCGGAGGGGCTGCTCATATTTTCTTCTCCAAGGCCCTTTGCCGTCATCGCCCACATCCCTCCCTGGCACACCCTAACATTATACATTTTGGGTAGAAGCAACCTCAGACAAGGTACTGTGTCCAAACGTGGTTAAGGAGTTAAATTTAGAACAGACGGACAGCCTGACTTCATTTGGCTGCAGAGCTCCACGTCTCACATCCAAACCGCAGTGGTTCTCTATGCATTCCTGAAATCAAGGGGTGGAGAAGGAAGATTGTTTGAGAAACTCCCACCTGACACGTCTGTTCTCCTGCAAGCAGTGGTCCCCAGGGGTACCAGGAGTTCCATTGATTGTTCCGGGTGCTGTGCTAGATGTAGGGTTCACAGAACACCCCTGAATTGGCAAATGTTTCGACCATCAAATTTCTGCACCAAATGATGTAGGTCAGTTTAATGGCAAGGCTGGAGAAAGCCCCTTGTCACCTCACTGGGGCGGGACTTGGCCCCTGTCCTGGTCCAGCTCTAGCATCTCTTCAGAGGTGAACACAGAAACCTCTTTGCAGGCCTCCCCAGGGCCTGTTTCTCTTCCTTCCCTCAGAATCCTAATTCTGCCAAAATGTGGTTTTGGAAGAGCCCCCAGGACACTTCACCGCATTAGGTCCAACCTCCTAAATCATCCCCAAATCAATATGAAATCTAAATGAAAGAAGCCTCAACACATGATTAAAAAAAAGAAAAAAGAGAGAGGGCCAGTGAGAGACAGAAAATCAATTTCATTCAGTTTTTCATGTGGCCCTTCTTGCTCCAACACTTCACTGTGTACGTGGTGCTGGGGTTTGAACTCGTGTACTTGCACATCTCAGGTCTTGGCTATAACTGCCAAGCCACCACTCCATCTCTCAACATATGAAGTTTTTAAAAAACCAGCTCATCAGTTGAGGTCCTGCTTTGTATAGTACGTATATCAGAAGATCACGACCCTTCTCTGGGCCGTGCTGCCCTCAGGATCCAGCCCTTTGATCATAACTTGCTACATAGGGCTGCCCATGATTCATCTCTCAGTCTCTTTTCTTGCTGAGCCCCAACCCCACTCCATACATCCCAGGTTTCGCTTCCCAAGCACAACTTGCTGTCTCATTTTCCATTTTCAGATAGCCTGATTCCTCCTCCTAGAATGGCCTTTCCCAGTTTGCGACTAGACACATATCTCTCTGGGTTAACGATCTACACAAAATCCATTTGCAGATTATTTCAGAGAGAGTTCTTAGGAATCATCTGTTCTACACATATTACTCCCCAAGTAATTTCATCAAGAGGATACTAATAACAGCTAATTAGTACTTTACCCTGGGCACCATGCTAATCCCTCCCATATATTAACTCACTAATACTCGTAAAGATCCTTGATGGAACACAGTCATTTTTATCTCAGATCATAGCTATGGTACCTGAGAGGTTAGGTTAAACCGTTAAAAAGGCTCACATCTAGATGGAAGGGTCTAGGACATTACCTCCGCGGCAGACACTTAGTACACTCTCCTCCAACACACTATAATGGCTCAGATCCATGCCATGTCCTGCCTCTCTCTGCTCAGGTACAGTTGGGATCACAGGATACGAGAAAAGGAAAATGTTTTTGAAGGACATATGTTGTCTTATGGAGAGAAAGAGTTGCCAATCCATAGACTTCCCACTTGACAATTTTTGGAATGAAAGGAAACCAACTCACAAATCGTGGTTGTATTTACTTCCTTATATAGCTCCATACATGCATTGAAAATAAAATTCAAATTCCTCCTTTCACCAGGGTAAAATTGAAGCCATAAGAGAAGAGAACAGAAAAGGTCCAGGTCCAGAAGTACGAGGTGGCAGAACTCCAGGACACCAGAAACCTGGTCTCCGAGACCCTCCGAGAGGGAGAGAGAGAATGTGTGACAGAGAGGGAGAAAAATGAAAAAATCAGGAACCCGGGTGACTACATAACCTGCGTGGATCCACAGTGAAGCCTGACAGCAGAAGTCTGTTGCATACTCCACTAGCCTGCTACAAACACCTCTATTGTTAACTGGGAAACTTCAGATCCTTTGTCTTGTCCCTTTCACATGGCACGGCTCATTTGTATTACAGCTCCAGGCATGCCCTTTTCAGGTCCTTGAGACAGGATTTAGGGTCTCCTTTCTTCAATCCCCTTCTCTTCTTTCCTCTTTCTTTCCCCTCTTCTATTTTCCTGTCCTTTCCCAAATGCTTTCCTTTTCTCTTCTTTTCGTCTGAAGGATCGAAAGTCTTCCTCTTTGGGCCCTTATCTAACAATGTTCATTGCAGTCAGCAAATGAAGAGGTGGTGCCCTAATGTCTTCAGTTTTTAAAAATAGTGTGAAATACTGCCTTGAATTCATTCAACAAGAATTTATTGAGTCTCTAGTATTTCCCAGGGTCAGCACATGGTGCTGTGGGTATGAAAATGAATAAGGCTGTCTCACTGTAAACCTTTAAAATCAATGGTGGAAATTTTTCTATATTCATTGCTTTATTAAAGTTTTTAATTTTTTTAACACTTAAGCTATTTTGTTGTGCATTCATACGTACTATAAATAGGTAAATAACAAATGTGCCCACAAGAAGCTCATGATCTATAGAAAGATCAAGGCACTGCCACCAGCAGGTCCATATGGTTAAATTTCCAGACCAAGGAAAATCACAAGAACACCCTCCCTACATGGAAAGTCATCTGTAGAAACTTAAAAATGTATTTCTTCCCTCAATGACAATGGTAAGACTGTGGATAGATCTGGACTATTTAAATAGTATTGGGATATATTTTTCTTCTTGTTGTATAACTTTAAGACAATAGAGCAAATGTGTTGTGTTTAATCCCTGAGGCAATAGTAGGACCACCTGGGGTCTCCAGAGGGCAGGAATCTGGTGGTCAGAGGCCTGGAGTGTAGACTTTTTCTTGGGTGATGTTGACTTAACTTTCTGTACCACAACTCTCCCAGTTTTGATGAGAACAGAAACATTAACTCACCTGAAGAGCCAAGGAGAGCATCATCTGATCCTCACCTGGTCCAAGATCATCTTGTCCATCACCTGGACAAGGCACAGACATTGTCTTGGTCCTAACGTATTTATTAATATTGTCTCCACTTAGAGGATAAAGATCTGGGATTTGGGGTGAAAACTGAACAATACCTTAATTTAGCCAGAGAGAGTGGCAGAGCAGAGATTCAATATGAAATTAAGTAGCTTAGCTTCCATGAACTCTTAAATGTGAGCTTTTAACATTAGCAAAATCTCATGCTCACTAGTTTGTGTGATACAAAATGCCTCTTTGAGTAACAAAATTAAGATAAATAAGTCAAAAGTTTTTATCAAAACACATAAATGTAGTTTTCTTTTTAAACTTTCATATTTTCAAATTCCAAAACTTACTGTATTATCATGAGAACAATATAGTCAAGCTGCATAAAGTACTATTCTTTCACCCTTCATTCCTCCTTTTTTCCCCACCACCCTGAAACAACCAGAATTAAGTCAGGTGCTTGTATTTTTTAAAATTTGTTAGACATAGTCTTACATATTGGAGGGAGTCATTGTTACATGTTCATGCATACATGGACACTGACAAAGTAAATTCAGGACGATCCTAGTCCAGGATCTCCCCTGCTTCATCCATTCCCCACTCTCCTTTCTCCTCTGTGATAGCCCCATGCTATAGACAGAAATAAGCATATATGTGCATATTAATTTCTGAAATTTCTGAGTTTCTGCATCTGCCTGTGTATAATTGGGCTGCTCATGGGAGTTGAAAGCTTCCAGTTGCATTGATAACCCTCTTTATCCCTCTCTCCTTCAGTGCCTCCTTCCCTTCTCCCAGCATCTTCATAGTTATGGTTCTCCCAGCTTATGTGAAATTTCAACTATGGTGAGTTTATTATTTAAACTTAGTTAACTTTCATCCTTAGGGCTTTTTAAACATTTAATATCATTTGCTAACACTAAAACTCCTAAAAGTCACAAGATGTCTGGAAAGATTTAAGGTATAGTCTGTGAATGACCTGGGCATTGGTCAGGGAAGTAAGAAGTAAATCATGAATACAAAAACAAGAGATACTGCAAAAGTGACCTTATTTGTCCCCCACTGAGGGTGCTTAAGACTCCCTCTTACTCTTTCTAGCAAAAGATGTAGGATGGCCATTTCCCAATGGAGTGGACCGCCTTGAGGACAATCTAAGAGCATTGTGATTAGGAAGGTCTTATGCCTGGTCTTCAGAATTGTCTGCACTAGCTTCCCTGAATTAAACTACACAGAGCTCCATAGGGCATTATGGGACCAAAATGACAGGCATGGAACATAATCCCTGTACCTCAATTAATGCCCCTATTGTAGCATGATTCATTCAAAGAACTACTTTCTTCTTTAAATCCTTTTCCTGTCATCTTACTGTCCTTCCATTCCTCTTTTCCCCCCAGCATTTTAAAAATCATATATATTGCATGTTAGAATTGCTAATTTAAGTAGTAGAACCAGGGGCTAGAGCCCAGCATGGGCAAGAAAGTGAGTTCGAACCCCAGCACCACATACACAATGAAGTGTTGGAGCAACGAAGGCCACATGAAAAACTAAGTACAATTGATTCTTTCTTTCTCTCCCTCTATCATTGTTCCTCTCTCTTAAAAAAAAAAAAAGCAAAGGAGTAGAACCAAAGAGAGAGTATCTGGGGAGAAGATGGTCTGCTTCCCTAGCCTTTCTTAAGTGTTAATATGAAGCTATGTGTTAATGTTTTTATACATGCCTATTCGTTTGCAGGTAGAGGGCAGGAGCTTCCATGCTTTCTGGGAAGAAGTTATAAATATGTAACATGACCAAGCCTGAGAAATCATCTTCAGGTGCAAATCAAATTTCCCACAATGGTGGCAAAGAGCTTTCAAAGAGTTAATGGGCCCCCTTCCTGAAGGGGCAGTCAGGGGCTTGTTAGATCGCAGTTCAAATCACTTCCTAAGTCTCCAGCCCACCGCACAGAGAGAGATGAATGTGTTGGGGCCTGAAGTTTGCTGCAGAGGGCAAGTGAGCTGCAGACAAACCTTCGTCTCTGAAAGGTTCATGAGGGAGCCAATTAGTCGGAGAGGAGGTGCAGTTCTGCATGCCCTAATTACCCCAGGATGAGAGGGGTCAGATCGGAAGCCTGACCCCCACAAGTTACCACACAAAACGCCTCAATAGAGTTTTCGAGGCGGGAAACTTAAAAGCTGGCCTCATGTCTGCTTTAGCAGCCCTTTCTCAAGAACCCAACAAAGGTTGGAGCAATAGACAATGGCCTGGGTCCTCCCGTGGACCACCTCAGGGACAAAGGCGGAATGCAATTGCTAAGATCCAAGAAGCCGAAGCTGTTGCCTGTGTGACCGAGGGTGGGGAAAGTGTGGCAGTTTCTAAAACCTGATTTTCTCTTGGTACAAAAAAGGAGCTTTTGATCTCTAGAAATGGGGGTAAAATGAGAAACCCCACCAATGAAAATACAAAGATTTCTAAATAAAATACAAAATTAATTTATTAGTTTTAAGCTTTATTTTTTATGTATTTATTTTTTATTTCTCCAATGCAGTTGATCTGGGATTTCAAAACTGTTAAAAAAAAGTCACAATTCTGCCAAAAATTGGGCTTCCTGAAATGTAGCCCTACTACTACTTGGTTACATTTTCTTTTGGAGACCAACTTGGTTTGCACATTTGACAACCAAAGGTGGGAAGTTAGAGAAGGGTGATCGCAAATAGTAGCAACCAATTCAGAAGTGCTCTGGATCTGTAGGGTGAGAGGACGATTTAGGGTTAATCTAACCAAACCTTCTCATGCTTAAGAACTTAAAAGTCTTGGGTAATAAATATGCACACATTTGACTAATGTTAAAAAGCAAGCCAGTTGCTGACAGGCAATACATTTTTGTGGAGCATACACACACACTCACACATGCACACACATAGGTATTGGTTTTATAAGTCTGGAATATATTTATTTTGGGTTGACTTAGCTCAGTTGACTTAGCTCAGTGAACTTCTTATTGGAGAATGTTACTGAGTCAAAATTCAGGTTTGGAAAATCAGAATAACTTTTGGTGATGATGTTAGAAGGCTTTGAAGAAGATAAAGAAAGCAGAATAAGTGAATATCTTTTGGGTCTACGAAATCAGGAATCTGAGAATAGACTACAGAGACAGACATGATGATTTGGAATCCCTGAGGTCACCATGATGTATCTCCAAGCAGATGCTGAGATGAGGACTGAGGTGTCAGAGTATTTCAGAAAGAGACTGACAGTGGACGGACTTTTGCCTCCATCCTCTGGTTGGCAAAAGTTCCTTTCCCCATGTCTCAGTTTTCTAACCTGGAAAATGGATCAAATTTACTGGAGGACAATGAAGGGCCTTCCTCCTGTACCCCATTTAACTTTGGGGAAATGGTTCTCCTCCACCCTGCAGTTCAGGAAGGTCAGTGTGGGTAATTCTGGATAACTTTGTATTCTGCACCTGTTCCCTTGCATTCTGAGAGCGGGCTGTCTTCCACATGAATCTGAGCAGTTATGTTCAACTTCCTGACCACTCCTTTCCTGCCTCGATAACTTACTTCTGTCATCATAGGCATGCGTGCAGAGATAAGGGAAAACAAGCAAGCTTTATAAAACACGTAAGAGGCCAGAGTAAGGAACCAGAATGAGTATATTCAGAGGAAAATAACAGGAGCAGGGAAGGAAAGTTATTCATGAGCACTTCCCACCTTCACCCTGACAGTGGTCCAAGAAGCTCAAGGAGGAGACCTAAATTTACCCTTTAATGACCACAGATTCAAAGCATATCTCAGCCTATAATTCAGGGGTCAGATGAATTCTATTTCCATCTTCTCCCTAATGTATTTTAGCAGTATTCTAACATTTTTTTGGAGGAAGCAGCATTAAGCGATGATGATGTTAATAATTTGAACCATTACATTTTTAATGTGCTTATATGTTGCCCAAGACTTTGTTTACTCCGGTAAAAACACAAAAAGAACCTTTACTCCTTTTTTAATAGGGGAAGAAGTGGGCGTTTCACTGAGGTAAGTAGAAGCAGCATCACTTAGCAAATAAGAAGCAGAGCCAAGGATATTCAAAGAGTTTAGATTCCAGAGCTCCGAAGACCTGTTGGAGCTGCTGCTTCTCCATCAGTTGTTTATCTGTGTTTGGGTAAGTTATTTAAACTCTTGAAGTCTCATTTAATTTCCTCACTTCAAAAACAGATTTAAGGATGAATTATTGGAGGACTAGATGGGGAAACACAGGTAAAAGATCTCGCTTGTGCTCAGCCCAAAGCTGGTGTTGGATAAACATGAGCTCCTCCTCCCTCTTGGCCCTTCACTCCCTAAAGTCTAATATTAAATCGATTGGCTCTATATTTTTGTCACCATAGTTCTATAATCAGAGTGCTTTCCTAGTTCTGAATCCACACCCAAAAGCCTCATTTCCCCAAGCTTCTGCCTCTACAGACTCTAGACCCAGACAATGCACACTCTTTCCAGTCATTGAAAGGGATATGGCTTTGGACTAATAAGAGGAAAATATATCATGAGTAATATTAACAAGAAACCTCCATAAAAATTGGCCCACAGCTTCCAAAATTTTTGTGGTTTATCTTCCAGATGGAAACTTGGTCTCCCTATGGTAGATGGCAGCATTTTCAGGCCCATCTTCTACAAGTTGCTAAGGATTATTGATGGAAAAAGTGATGAGATACCATCTCAGCCTAGGTTAGAGACACTTAAAGAAATTTACCCAAAGAACATCAAGAAACAATGTAGTGTCAGCAGGATGTCGAAAGCCTCGTAATTCATATTTGTGAGTTGGGAATATGGAACTGAGAGAGGCTTCCAAGTGTCTATTAATTCAGAACGTTCTGAACTGAGTGGCAAGGCAGCGAGAACTGCCACCATCCATCTGTGAATCTTTTATCTCCACTGGCTTTTGAGAGAATACATCACACATCCCCTGGAAGACTGAGTAACAAATTAGAATCTTCTGTTAACATCATTATTCCTTTCTCTAATATCTCTGATTTTTTTCTACTGCTTTTGTTAGACAGTGAGGGAAAGTAATTGGCAGTTCGGCTTTGAGTTGTGAGATATTTGGAACCTGAGGTTTTGTTTGCACCCTATAAAATTAGCACCTAGAATTTCTGATCTGGAGGAAATCCCAGAAACAGGTCTGCTCTACCTCTTCAGCTTTGCAGACAGAGATGAAGATATGAGTGGGTCCACCCAAAGTCCTGTCAGAACCCAGGTTTCAGATTCCAAATCTGATATCTTTTCTACATGCTAGTCTATTCCCTGTAAAACCAAATAATTTAGTTTAGCATTTGAGAGCATACCACAAGGTTATAGAACAGCTGCTCTGACCACTCACAGGTCATGAACTCGGTCTACTAGAGTCCTAACTCATTCTCTCATGAGCAACTTGTTATGCCTCACCCTACACAAAAGGGAGCCTAAGGATACTCTATTAATCAACAGGACTTTGTTTTATTAGTTGAATATAGACTTACAATTGAGGGGGAATCATTATCAAACAATCAAGAACAAATGTATATTCACATAGTTAGCCAAAGCTGATGCCATGTCTTGGTTTCCCCAGGGTTCTGTTTCCCCCAAATGAACCCCTGTGTTAAATGGACTTCTTGTAGATGTTGGAGATCTCCTTCTGAGTTGATTTCCCCATACTCCCTCCCTCCAGTCTCCTAGACATCCTTCCTAATCCCACCCACTTCCCTGCCCCCCTCCCTATGTCCCCAGATATCCTAGGCAAGGTTCCCCCTGTTTGTGTAAAAATTCATACATGTTGAGGTTATTATTAGCTTATCCATCTAACATACTGCTATAGAGAGATCTACGATCAGATTCATGGTATGTTTATTTATCAACACTTTCAAATCATATCCCTATTGGTGACTAGAAATAGTGTTGGGGGTAAAGAAGCTTGTTTCCTACATTTTCATTACTTTCTTTCTGGCTTAGGTTAGTAAATGTCTAGATTCATTCTAGAATACTGTGCCTCTCTCTGTCCCTCATCATTTACCCAATACTTTATTCATGTTATGGGTCCAGATCTTCCCCTGCTCCTCTCCTTAACTTCCTGAAAAATGCAGCCCTGTGTAGGATCAATAGTCAGATGATAGAACATGTGTGGCTGTTAATGGCTCAACAACAAGTGACCCACTGAAGGCCCAAGGGGACAGAATTTGACTCAGAACAAAAAAGAACCCTTCACTTTATAGCTATTCAAAATGGTAAAAGGGGGTTACCTTGTGACATAGAGGACCCAAGTAAGTGGACACAGGCGAGGAGTGGCTGGATGAGCATCACTCCAATGGGTGGGACTGGTGTTGTCAGTGTGGTAGGAGGTAACACTTGGAGTCAGATAGAAGAGGCTCTGAATCTGCCATGGTCCTCCTTTGAAACTTTGAATTATTTATCAAGGCTATTCTAGTGAGACGGAGAGGGGGGGAAGTCGGGCAGTCAGAGTAGTTAAAATGTTTGAGTCAATCAAGGGAAAACCGGTTCTTTTTCCTTAAGATCAATTTGACCTCCCCCAATGCTAGTAAGAAGGGCCTGGCAAGGTGAGTCCAGATACAGATACTCCCTTCTGCTAAGGAAGGTGCCACATTCTTTCTATTGATGCCTGAGGCACAAATCAAAGACTGGACCCAACCAGAATTTCCCACGTCCACGTCCTAGGTTTGGGGGAAGGAGCAGAATGACCAGTTGAAGAGAGAACATCCTTTAAAAAGGGCAAACCTAACTGCCTCTTTGGCTCTGTCCCCTTCTCCCACTCTGGGGGAGTCTGCTCTTTTCCATTTGCTTTGCTTTCTTCTATTTTCTTAAAATAAAGTCTCTCTGCTATGCGTCCCTCGGTTTCATTCTTCATCTCTGAGGGACATGAACCTGACTTCCACCAAACTGGCATCGCTAGCATGAACAGGGAACAGAGGAGCTCTTTAGAAATGCGGAAATGTGAGGTCCATCCCAGAGCCAGAGAGGCAAAATTTAGATTTTTTAACCAAGTCCAGAGGTTGCTATTCTTACACATGCACAAATGTGAGAAGCACTCCACTAGACTCTCTAAACTTTGTTTGGGTTATTTATTTAAAAGTGATGCTAATAATGCCACCTGACAGGCTTGCTTCAAGGGTAAATCAGATCATGTTAGGAAAGGTTTAAAAAGAGTGTCTGTTTATCGATATTAACACCCTGTAAGTACTATTATTAACTTCTCAGTAGATCAATCCAGCATTGAGTTGGAAATGACATTAAATTATTTCTACAGTCTCTTTATTACTCTAAAACCACATGATTCTATAGTTTTCTATGTCACATATTTTGACATTTGGGGTCAAATCATTACTTCCCACACCAAGAATATAAATATATTTGGAAAAACCATATTGTGATGAATCTGTTAAGCAGATGTTCTTCCTCTGTCTTCTACATCCATGTTATAAAGAGAATGCATTGAGCATGCTTGGCAGGCAGGCATCTCACTTCACTCATCCATAAATACATTTTGGTGGGGAGAGGGAGCATGTTGGCACTGCATTCCAACAATTTTACCTAGTCAGGGAAACAGAGATCCTCCTTTCTTGTTGCTACTGAGAGATCCTGTACTGGCTGCAATCCATCATTCTCTAGTTGAAATGTACATTTGTCATGCCTAATGCTAAGCATTGCATTCAGCACCATGTAAGAGGGAGAAATTTAAGGAAACAGTGGTTTTCAAAAAATCCAAAAGAACATAAACCTGATGGCATCCTTCCCCTGCTTAAAGTTTTTATGACTCACTGCTGTTCTGGAAATAAAGTTCCAACACCTTAACAGGACCTACACATCCCTATGCAATTTGTCCCTTGCCTCATTTCTAGATTTAGTCATGCCTCTTTTCATTTTGCACATTGTATAACAAATTACTCCAAAATTTATTTCTTTAGAATGTTCATTACTTGTTTCTGAGTGTTAGGGATTCAAGTACAGCTCAGCTGAGAAGCTCTAGTTCCGGTAGCCCATTGGGTCAGATGACATATGGTGCTGCAGGCATCTAAGGACTTACCTAGCTCTGGAGGATCAGTCATCTATGAAGCTGATACGCAAGGGGAACATGGATGCTCTCTGTTGGCAGGAGGCCTCAGTTCTTCTCTCTGTGGTCCTCTCCATAAGGCTACCTGAGAGTCCTCCAGGCACGGCGGCTGGTGACCTCTGTATGACGAGCCAAGCAGTATGGTGCAAGCTCTAGTGTCTTTCTGACCTAGCCTTGGAAGTCACATGTTCTTATTTCATAGTGATTGTACAGATGTACCCTATTTATTGGAAGAAAAATCTATACAAAGTTAAATAAATACTAGGAGGCTAGAATTACTGCTGATCATCCTGGATGGTGACTGCCACACCTCTTTGCGCTCTAAGTATTCGATTCATTCACTAATTTTGAGTACTCAGAGACACCATGGTCTCACATGGCTCCCAGTCAGAACACTTGGTTTCCTCTGCAGACATCAGCACACCTAGCTTTTCTAAGTTATTCCCTTCTTGTCCTTCATTCCTTACCTTAGATTCAATTTTTCCTGAAGAGTTTTTTCCTATAATTATCTATATGCCAGGAAAGAAGCCCACACTTTTATAAGCACTCAATAACCTCCAAATCTCAGCACTTTTAGAAATAGATTGCCATTTTTCTGTTTTTGACAGTTCTTCCCACTAATCTTTAATACCATTGGGATAGAGTTCTAATCTCCAAAACTCGCCTTCTACTTAGAATTTAGAAGTCATTAACAACTACTAATTAAATGCAAACAACAATGAAAAACAGAAGTGATAAAAAATTAAGTTTACCCAGTTGGAGAGTTGGCTCAGCAGCAGAGTACTTGCCTGGCATGTACAAGGACCCAGGTTCCGTCTCCAGCACCACATACACAAATAAGTGGAGAAAAAACAAAACCCATGTGAAAAACAAAATAAAATTAAAAAATGACTCATTCTTTCTCTCTCTCTGTCTCTCTTTTTTAAAAAAAAAAATGACTTTGACCTTGAAAAAGGAGTAGGACTCAGATCTCAGGGGAAAATGGAGAAGCTGTATAGGGGAGAGGGAGGGAAATTGTTTTAACCAAATTTTTATATCATTCTTCACTGGAGATTGATACTACCCCAAGCAATAAACTTAGTTTTCAAGACACTCTAACATATCCTTAAATATTTCTCTTTAAGCTTTTGCTTAGTTATGGCCATCTTCTGTAACTAAAGCAAGATATTTCATCCTAAGAGATAGGAATATAGGGAAAAGAGAAAGGGGAGTGAGAGAATGAAAGAAAGATAGAGGGATAAAATAACAGAAGGGTTTACACACAGTTGATATATTTTGAGAACCCAGAAGACTCAAATAGAAAGTGATTTCTTGAGGTTCTCATTAAGTTGAGGCCTCTGACCCTCTCCGCTTGGAATATGCAGAAATTATAGCTGGGGTATCTAGATCTTCTTAAAACAATGATCTGAGTTGGTATTTTCTGCACCTTTCTGTCACCTGATCTCCTGACACATGATTGTCTGGGCCTTTTCTAAAGACAAGGGCCAGGTGCTTCATGGCCTCTGTCACCCCACTGTGATGATGACCTGGGCAGCTCTAGTCCTTAGCTGAACACCAACAATCCACTGAGGCTTTTCTACTGTAGTGGTCTGGAGACACTAACTGGAAACATCAGGAGAGTTGATTTATTTTGGAGAACAGTATAACCAGTGGGATGCCTCAAAAGGGAAAGACTGAGCAAGAAAATTGCTTGCCACTCCTCCTCTCCCAACCATGAATACCTGGCCTGGCACATAGGAACTGAGCTAGCCACCTGCTGGATGTCCTTATGAAGTCATGGTTAGGTCTGTGGCTCTCCTCCTTGTGATTGCTTTCCCTGCGCCTTACTTCCCCTTGGAATGGAAGTCCTAAGAGACCATTAGTATGTAAGCGTTACCTTCAGCTCTTGTTTTTGAATGAATTAGGATTTTAAGTGACTAAAGCAGTACAGACCATCAAGAAAATCCAGGAAAAGGAAGGGATTTGCAATCAGTGTTAAGGAAGGAGAGAGAAAAAGAGAAGACCCCAGAAGAGTGGCAACACGGGTCCTGAGAAGGGACACTATGCACCAAAATGAGAGTCAGTCACAGAAGACCTTGTAGGTTGTCTTTTGGCATGGCAAGCAATGGAAGAACCAAACTCTATTCTGCTTATAGAGGCTTTGTGATCAAACGCAAAGGTGTTCAATGCTCCTAAGAGTCACGTCGTCAGTAAAACTTCACTGAGAAATGGGGATGCCCAGTCCCACTCTTGTTTGGTGGAAAACTCATTGTATGGGCTTGGTATGTGTCACCTCCCTGTCTTGCCCCTTCATTTTCTCCACTAGAAAAAAGATATGAGTGGGCTAAATGGACAGGGAAGAAGATGTCATATAGCCTCAGTCTTCTTTGCTGATATATTTTATAGCCTCCGAAAATATCCAAAATGTGCATCCACACAGCCAGACTTCAGATGTGTTTCAACTCATAACAAGGAGGCAGTGAGTAATTTCTCCTTCAGAGCATAATGGCCTCTTAGTAGGGTCAAAGGCACAGCCCCGCTTTCCATCCTTGTGTGCCATTCAGGAACACCCAAGGAAATAAAACTATGAAAGGTCCTATGTAGAGATCTAATTTTACTCCTACTTAAAATGTAACAGCAACACGTTTCAGAGGCAGGGCAATGGGAATCCCAGCCAGCGACTGACGCATCTAAACCAGCCCATTTTCCACCACAGCCAAACTGCACGGAGTCATCTGCTGCCCTTCCCCTCTCTTCTCTCTCTCTCTCTCTCTTTTTCTCTCTCTCCCTCTCTCTTCCTTATTTCTTTCCTTTCTTCCTTTCTTTCTCTCTTCTCTCTTAAAGGGAAGATTACGAACATCATGGAAAAGAGTGGGTAGAAAAATGCAAATGAAGGCGCATCGCTCGTTTCCATGATTAATGGAATATCCCATCCCTGAGTACGCAGTCAAAATTCCAGGCTTCTCAAAACCTTATTGCAATGATAACCACCTCTGGATACAGAGTAAATAGAATACATTTTTTTCCGGCTTTTCACCTTTGAGCAGCTATAGAGGTGTTGAAACTGTAAAGAGACAAAAGAATGGTGAATCTACAGACCCGGACTCCAGTTCTAAGCTTTCTTACTGAGTGGCTTTAGGCATATTCTTTTACTCTCTGGCCTCAGCTTCCTTCTGGAGGAAACAGAAAACCTCTCACAACAGTCTTCAAATTCAGTGCCAACTTTATTGACAGTGATGGTCCTAGTAGACTGCACATCTCAGTGGGGTGATGAAAGCTGTCTCAGCTATTCTAAAATTTCCAGTGAAGCAAACACTGGTGAGAGCACGTAATGGAAGAGAAGAGTACAGCTCCCATTCTTTGGTTTTTATGAAACTGTAACTATTGATTTGTTTTCCCTACTCTTAGGGAATAAAAGAAGCTTCAGGTGAGACAGGTAAAAAGGAGGCAGGTAAGTCAGATCCACAGTCCTTCAACTTTTCCAAAGGAGTGGGGTGAGAAAAGAAAATGAAAGCACCACAAGGCTGCTTGGGAATTTCCTTTCTTACAAAAGTATCAGGTGCAGATAGAGTGAATCCTCAGAGGAACTACTAAAGATAGTAGCAAGATGATGCAGAGAAGGTGAGAGCTAGCAAAACATTCTTCATAAAAGCCATTTAGGCAATTCAACTTCATTCTATTCTAAATTAAGTGCTAGATCATATCCATCAGCTGAGAGCAGGAAGAATCCTAACCATTCCCTAGTGAGTCTCCAGGGTATATGTTTTTTTTCTTCTATGTAGCACCTGACTTGAAGCAGCAAGGTTTGACTTACATGCAGCTTTTTTACTCTCTGTAGGGCTTCAGGCAGGTTACTGCACCAATCAAATATTCTCCCAAGATCTACGTTTTGTAAAGCTGCTAGATCCTTCAGGGCTGAAGTTGAGTAAGACATGACTCTGTCTTCGTGGAGGAAATAAAGAAGATATGAGCACATAGTACAGGAAAGCACAAAATGTATGGGAACTTGGAAAAGTTCTTCTGGGAGACCTCCTGGTGAAGGCATTGTGTAGCCTGAAAGACCAAAAGTATTCACCAGAGAAAAAATGGGAAACACAGATGAGTGATGAGTGGTTAGAAGTAAGGAGAAAGTCAGTCGGGCTGAAGAGCAGAGTCTAATTTCTTGGAATACGGTAAAACTGAGCTAGCATGAGAATCGAATTAACGGTAAGACTAGGCAGAGTAGGCAAATCACAAGTACCAGTGCATGAATTTTCCCCAGGCCATTTAAATGTTTAACATGTGAGGAGACAGGAGGTACTATCATCAGAATTTCATGTTACAAAGAACACACGTAATGGTTAGAAACCTGGCAATAATGTGGATGAGAGATGACAGCAGCTGGTCTAGGATGGACATGGTGGAACTGGGTTGATGAGATGGTAAATAAAGAGAATCTCTAAGAATGGGTCCCTGATTGCATTTGGGGCTTCAGAGAAAAGGAGAGGCTGTGCTTTGTATGGCTGGATGAATTAATAGGGGCTTTCCACTGACAGGTTACCCAGGAAAACCTAGAGGGGGAAACTAGAAGTGACCAGGCCAGTTTTTGCTGTGCTTAGTTTGAAAGGTCATTGAGATAGCACAGCAGTGATATCACATAAACAGGTAGACGTATCTCCAATTATAATTCAAAACAACTCAAATTAAAACAAAAAAAATCTAGCTCGAGAAAACTATTCATGGAATCATTAATTCATAGCTATTCTTAGATCTCAGTTTTAGTAAAATGACGATAATAATAATATTTATGTATCTACTTCACAGAAATAGAAGTGCAGAATCCAGGAAAGAGTGAACTTGAAGATACTTGGTGAAGTGCTTCTTATTAACCAAAGAGACCAGGAGACATCCTACTATGATCAGATTCATTGTACCATGTGTACTGATAGAATTATTCTCATATATGACCTTAGCTAAAGAAGCTCTTTGGAACTCAGTCAGGTTTAGCAAACAGACTCACACAAAGGGAAGTGGGTAAAGGGGAGGGAGGGAATAAAAAAGAAGACAAATATCAAAAGGTACAACCAGGAAGATATGGATGGAGCAATTGGTCTCTGCCAAGCAATTCACTGTAACTTTGTAGGTATTTTATTTGCTTTGTCAAACTGATTCTCATGAATTGAAGGGACACTGCTGCCTCATTTTTGTTATCCAAATAGATTCCTCTAGCTCTTTGCCACCAAGAGCAAGCCTAAATCATTCAGGTTGGCTACACAGGGACTCCTGGGCTCTTGTTTTCTTCTGCAGTTGCTATGTGCAGGGCTCTCTTGGAATTCACTAAGGGAGAATAACCATAATCCCAACACCACTACCACCCTCAAATGGAGTGAGTCTGCTCAATAAACACCTTTCCTCTGCATACTCATAACATTCTGATGAGAAGTAGGGGGTGACTCAGCCATAGACTAAGAGGTGAATAAGTATCGCCAGCCCCACTCAATTATGGGGCCAGAGGGAAAGGCAGAGTCTGCTAAAGTCAAAACAGATTTTTGAAACAGTTTTTCTTCCAACCTCTGCAAAACCTGCTCGTTCAATTGCCTTTCTGATGATGACTTTGGCTTCTGAGACAGGGCCTTTCTCTGGCGGCCCAAAGCTCTGACAATTCCCCAAATGTCAGGGGCTTGGACAGCTCCTTGGGGTAAGGTGTCCAAAAGGACAACACTCCCAAGCCTCAGAATCTTTGCTGAACTCTGGAGTTCCCGATGCTTCAGTCTTCTTCAGATACACTGAGCTGCATATGTGAGCTGTTGGAACTCCTAAACCTTAGCCTCTTGGGTGTCCTTACAGCTCGGGCCCCTTCCCTGCTGCCTTGTAGTGATTAATTACAATCAGCCAGCCAGGCTTCATGGGACCCCACTTCCTCTGCTACAATGGACTTAACTTGGCTGTTTGGAACAAAAGATCCATCTAAGACCCCTGGTGCCCTTCACTGGCCCACCACAATGGAGGGATTTATGGCAGGAAAAAGCATTCTCATGCCTTCCTCTCATCAATTCAGGGTGGATGAGGACAGAGGAGTTAGGCTGAAAGCATGATGGACAGGGCCATTTGGTCTAGGTCATAGCTGTAATCCTGGCTCTGACCTTTGCTATCTGTGTGATCCTGGTCAGGTGACCTCTCTTTGGGCCCTAGCAACTCATGGGGTTATAAGGAGGGGTTCATGCTTGCTCACAGGGAGACGTGCTCCTCCCCAAAGTGTCTTTGACTTCCTCTTCTCTAAAGCTGTTCACAGAGAGATGCGATTTCGGTGATGCTTAGCTTATCATAGGCTGTTTCCACACTGGAACTGCATTGTTCCCTATCTGTGTTAATTGCTCATCTCTATGTTGTTTTGCTCAAGCTGTTCCCTCTGCCTGGAATGGTTCTCTTTCAGCATCACAGCCACTGGAAGGTGACCTCTGGGATCCAAAGTCATCCTGCTCACCCCAGTTGATACTCGGCGCAAGAGTTTACCCCTGTCTCCCTATCTGTCTTCCCAGGCACAGGGAAAATTCTCATTGGATGCTTTTTTAAATTTGACTAAAGTTAGCTAATTTTAAAAAATAAAACACTTTTTCTAAAATCATAAAAATAACCATTTTGAGTAACCCTCTGACTTACACAAAGCACCCTCATGCATTTCCCTCACTTGAGCCCATCATCGCCAGTTAGCAGAAGCAGATATTAAACTTCTTAATTCAAGTAATAGAGTGGGCATCTGACAGAATGGGAGCACAAACATCAGTGTGTGCAGCTGTAAGTGATCAGGAGCATCGCTAACTGGCCAATGACTGCAGCAAACACAGGTGTGTGTGCTGGGCACCATGCTAGGCACGGAGGAACAGAATGAGTCGGACTTGTGTCTCTGCTCATATGAAACTCCGAGGGGAGTGAATATAATTAATAAAAATAAAGCTCATTCCCAAGTAAACTCCCCTTTTCTGAGGACCTACAGTGTTTGTGGGAGAATTAAGCCCTGGTAGAACCCAAGGTGGGTCATAGGATTCTATGATTGCACAAGATTTGAATTTTATGTAATGAATATGTATTTATTTTTAGTCAAATAAAATAAGTGAAAGAGAAAAAAAGGATTTAGAAAACATTACTCACTTTTGTCTGTACATATCCCTCGTTGTTATTTTAGCATCTTTGGTCTCTTAGGCATAAGAGCAATAAAGAGATGCAGGGTTTTGGAAGAATGAGAACCCACATTTATCTGGAGGATCATTGCAATCTTCATTTTATTTGGGGTTTTTGCTGAATACTTTCTAAAGTCTTTGGCACAGACGTTCCTAAAATGTCTCTGCAAACCAGAAATCCAAAGGGTGCAAGCAGGTGTTTCTCGAACAGACCAGAAAGGAGAGGGGGTGTAAAGCGGAGCAGTCAGACCAAAAGAAACAAATTTGTTTTGTTTTGTTTCTGTCTGTTTTATTTTGTTTGCCTACAGAACATCTAAGAATCTTCAAAAAGTACATGTTTCCTATGACAGTGAGTGGAACTAAGGAGGGGAAGAACACGTAAGATTTCTCAAATGTATTATTCTGAAACCTAGATCTGAAATGAGTGCTGCTAAGAAATGCATTGATGATTAGAGTCCTTCTGGACTCTCAATATCTTCATCTTGATCTGTGGAACATGCATGGTTGCTCAGAGGAGAGGACACGGAATGGAATCAAAGGGGTATGCAGTATCTAAAATTAAGCAACAGCAGGTCAAATCCACTTCAACACTGCCTGCTCTCTGGACAGCCAGCAATATACCCCACCTGCTGCACAAAAGAAAACAGCTCCATCTTTGCTTGCAACCAGAAAACCATGTTCACAGTCACGAACTGGATTTGACAACAACCTTCTCAGTTCTCATAATGATTCAACCATGGAGAGAGCCTGGCTCTATCTTCTTAGACGTAAGATCACTTCAAGGAATGATAGACCCTGCCCTTGTCCACTTTAAATCACGGGACGCCACCTAAGGGAATGGAAATATCAAGGGGTGTGGAAATCTCCCTATCCAGAAATTGGTGATAATACTTGTCTTACAGGGTGGATGTGGGGATTATGTGGGTTATTTCATAAGAAGACTCTAATAATGCTAGAGACATCATAGGCACTAGGTAACAGAGGTCATCATTAGCTACACTTACCCCACAAAGCTGAGTCTCCTTTAACATTTTGCAAGATGGAGCACTACCCAACAGAGCAATACAATTTAAAGGCTCCTGCTGAGAATGAAGGTCCCACATTCATCTTCAGTAATTAATACATACCCTAGGGGATGCTTGGGGTTGGAGATGGGAGGGAGGTGGGTTGTTTTTCCTTTTTGATTGAGTGTCTTTTTGTTGTCTTAAGCTATTTGGAATGTCACAGAGAGTTAATGAAGACATGTTGTAGACCGACTGCAAACGCAATAAAAAGAAAATGCTACTGATTTCTACCACTGTCTGAGTAGATTAAATCTTCAGCTACACTGGAAACGCAGGCGAAGAAATGAGAACTATGATAGGAGATGGATGGGGTTAGCACTGCTTACAAAAGCAGAAAGACAGAGAGGAAGGAGCTCTCATTCCATCCTCCCTGCTTTTTCTTCCTTCTTCAAAACTCTTTTCCCAGGCCTTTGATAAAATCCAGGAACCTTTTATGTTCAAAACTCTAGAGAAGATAGTTTCAAAGGATCATTTCTGAACTATGTAAAGGCAATATATGCTAAACCCTCAGCTAGTATATTACTAAATGGAGAAAAGCTGAATGCATTTCCACTAAAATCTAGAACATGACAAGGCTGTCTGCTTTCACCACTTTTATTCAATATTATCCTTGAGACCCTAGCTGGAGCAATTAGGCAAGAGAAAGAAATCAAAGGGATAAAAATAGGAAGAGAGGAAGTCAAACTCTTTTTGTGGATGACATGATCCTGTATCTGGAAGATCCAAAAAACTCCATCAGTAAACTGCTTGAACTCATAAACAGATTTATCAAAGTGGCAGAATACAAGATCAACACACATAAATCAGTAGCTTTCCTATACACTAATAATGAAAGGACTGATGAAGAGGTCAGGAAATCAGTCCCATCCAAAATATCTTCGAAAAAAATAAAATACTTGGGAATTAACCTTACAAGGGAAATCAAAGCTATCTTCAATGAAAATTATCGGTCATTGAAGAATGAAATACAAGACGACCTAAGAAAATGGAAAGATGTCCCATGCTTTTGGTTAGGTAGAATTAATATAATAAAAATGGCCATTCTACCGAAAGCTTTATACAGATTTAATGCTATCACCATAAAGACACCTATGCCATTCTTTACTGACATAGAAAAAGCAATTCTCAAATTCGTTTGGAACAATAAGAAACTTAGAATTGCCAAAACACTACTAAGCAAGAAAGATTTAAAACTATACTATAGAGCCATAGTAACAAAGACAGCATGGTACTGGTATCAAGATAGGAAAGAAGACCAATGGAATAAAATAGAAGACCCTGAAACAACCCCTCAAATCTTTAAACATCTGATTTTTGACAAAGGGGAACAAAATATTACATGGAGGGGAGACGGCCTCTTCAACAAATGGTTTTGGACAAACTGGACAGCCACTTGCAGAAAGTTGAAATTAGACCCATATCTTTCTCCTTGCATGAGAATCAAATCAAAATGGATCAAGGAGCTAGGAATTAAAACAGATACCTTGCAACTGATGGAAGACAAATTAGGTGCAACACTTCAGCATTTGGGAGTAGGCAAAGACTTTCTCAACATGTCTCCCAAAGTGAAGGAAGTAAAGTCAAAAATCAGTGAATGGGATGCCATAAAGCTAAAAAGCTTTTGTACTGCCAAGGAAACAATCAAAGGAGTCAAGAGATTTTCTAAGGAAATGGGGAGAATCATGGGCTATGATTCCTCTGACAGGGGCCTCATATCCAAAATCTACAAAATCCTCAAAAATCTCAACTACAAAAAGACAAACAACCCAATTAATAAATGGGCCAAAGAGCTAAACAGAAACTTTTCAACAGAGGAGGTTGAGCAAGCCAATGAATACATGAGAAAGTGCTCCAAATCACTAGTAATCAGAGAAATGCAAATGAAACTACATTAAGATATCACCTTATGCCAGTCAGAATGGCAAAAATGAAGAAAATAAACACTAATAGATGCTGGAGGGGATGTGGAAAGTTAGGCACGCTAACACACTGTTGGTGGAGCTGCAGACTGGTACAGCCCCTCTGGAAAGCAGTGTGGAGAATCCTCAAAAAACTAGGGATGAGCCCACCATACGACCCTACTATTCCACTCCTGGGTATCTTTCCAGGGGATTTAGAATCAGCTCATTATAGTTACACAGCAATATCTATGTTCATAGCAGCTCAATTTACTATTGCTAGATTTTGGAAACAACCCAGATGTCTCTCTCTGGATGAATGGATCCAAAAACTGTGGTACATATATACCATGGAATTCTACACAGCAATTAGAAACAATGATATTGCAGCTTTTGAAGGTAAATGGATGGCTTTGGAAGAAATTATGCTGAGTAAAATCAGTTTAACCCAGAGAACCAAGGGTCGAATGTCTCCACTCATCTGTAGAGGCGAGATCTAGACCCGGGCCATTGAGAGAGGTGGTCTAGTATCATGTGTTAAATCCAGATAAAGTGTAATGTTATACAACAAAATACTTTTTTTTAGAGATATTGTGGGAAGGGGAAGGGAGGGATAAGGGTGGGTAATTGGGGGGGGGCACACCTGGGTGTAATTCTAATATCCAGAATCTATATACATTTTATATCATTTTGTTAAAAACTTGTATGATTGTTCTATAATAAATCTCTCAATAAAAAAATGAATTATAGGAAAAAAAACTCTTTACACACACCTTAGGACAGAGTGGGATGTCTATATGCACTTTAAAACCAGATAGTAAAATCAGC